>JALJCO010007895.1:0-30390 GCA_023101725.1 Atherinomorus stipes
AATTAACGTGAGACACCAGAACCAGCGTGGCATCGGTCTGAGTTAACGTGAGAGACCAGAACCAGCGTAGCATGGCTCAGAGTTTTTTTTTTGTTAGTTTGTTTTTTTTCTTTTTTGCTTTTTGTCTGTGTGTCTTGGACGGTTGTACTGAAACATGAATTTCCCCCTCGGGGATCAATAAAGTATCTTTGTTTTGATTTGATTTGATTCTAATTAATGTGAGAGACCAGAACCAGCGTAGCATGGCTCAGAGTTAACGAGAGAGACCAGAACCAGCGTACTATGGGTCTGAATTAACGTGAAAAGACCTGAACCAGCCTATCATGTCTCAGAGGTAAAGTGAGAGGCCAGAACCAAAGTAGCATGGTCTGAGTTAACATGAGAGACAAGAACATGTGTAGCATGGGTCCGAGTGAGAGACCAGAACCAGCGTAGCAGGGGTCTGACTTTACCCGATTGACCAGAACAAGCGCAACCTGGCTCAGAGTTAACATGGGAGACCAGAACAAGCGTAGCATGGGTCAGAGTTAATGTGGGAGACCAGCGTACCATGGGTCACAGTTAACGTGGAAGACCAGAACAAGCGTGCTATGGGTCTGAATTAACATGAGAGACCAGAACCAGCGTGGCATGGCTCAGAGTTAACGTGAGAGACCAGAACCAGCGTAGCATGGCTCAGAGTTAACTTGAGGGTCAAAACCAGCATAGCCTGGGTCAGAGTTCACGTGAGAGACCAGAACCGACGGAGCATGGGTCAGAGTTCACGTGAGAAACCAAAACCAGCGATACATGGGTCAGAGTTAACGTGAGAGACCAGAACCAGCGTAGCATGGCTCAGAGTTAACGTTGGAGACCAGAACCAGCATAGCATGGATCAGAGTTAATGTGAGAGACCAAAACCAGTGTAGCATGGGTCTGAATAAACGTGAGTGACCAGAATCAGCGTACTATGGGTCTGGGTCAATGGGAGAGACCAGAACCAGCGTAGCATGGCTCAGAGTTAACTTGAGAGACCACAACCAGCGTAGCCTGGGTCAGAGTTCATGTGAGAGACCAGAACCAGCGTAGCGTGGGTCTGAGTTAACGTGAGAGACCAGAACCAGCGTAGCATGGGTCACAGTTAATGTGGAAGACCAGAACCAGCGTGCTATGGGTCTGAATTAACGTGAGAGACCAGAACCAGCACCGCATGGCTCAGAGTTAGGGTGAGACACCAGAACCAGAGTAGCATGGGTCAGAGTTAACGTCGGAGACCAGAACCAGCGTAGCATGGCTCAGGAGTTAACTTGAGAGATCAAAACCAGCGTATCATGGGTCAGAGTTGACGTCGGACACCAGAACCAGTTAAGAATGGGTATGAATTAACGTGAGAGACCAGAACCAGTGTAGCATGGCTCAGAGTTAACGTGAGACACCAGAACCAGCATAGCATGGCTCAGAGTTAACGTGAGTGACCAGAACCAGCGTAGCATGGCTCAGAGTTAACTTGAGAGACCAAAACCAGCGCAGCATGGGTCAGAGTTCACGTGAGAGATCAGAACCACCGTAGCATGGGTCAGAGTTCACGTGAGAAACCAAAACCAGCGTAACATGGGTCAGAGTTAACGTGAGAGACCAGAACTAGCGTAGTATGGCTCAGAGTTAACGTTGGAGACCAGAACTAGCGTAGCATGGCTCAGAGTTAACTTGAAAGATCAAAACCAGCGTATCATGGGTCAGAGTTGACGTCGGACACCAGAACCAGTGAAGAATGGGTATGAATTAACGATGAGAGACAAGAACCAGTGTAGCATGGCTCAGAGTTAACGTGAGACACCAGAACCAGCATAGCATGGCTCAGAGTTAACGTGAGTGACCAGAACCAGAGTAGCATGGGTCACAGTTAACGTTGAAGACCAGAACCAGCGTAGCATGGGTCTGAATTAATGTGGGAGACCAGAACTATTGTAGCATGGCTCAGAGTTAACGTGAAAGACCAGAACCAGCGTAGCATGGGTCTGAGTTAACGTGAGAGACCAGAACCAGCGTAGCATTGGTCTGAGTTAACGTGAGAGACCAGAACCAGCGTAGCATTGGTCTGAATTAATGTGGGAGACCAGAACTATTGTAGCATGGCTCAGAGTTAATGTGAGAGACCAGAACCAGCGTAGCATGGGTCTGAGTTAACGTGAGACACCAGAACCAGCGTAGCATGGGTCTGAGTTAACGTGAGAGACCAGAACCAGCGTAGCATGGGTCTGAGTTAACGTGAGAGACCAGAACCAGTGTAGCATTGGTCTGAATTAATGTGGGAGACCAGAACTATTGTAGCATGGGTCTGAGTTAACGTTAGAGACCAGAACCAGCACAGCATGGGTTAGAGTTAACGTGGGAGACCAGAACCAGCGTACTATGGGTCTGAATTAAGATAAGAGACCAGAACCAGTGTATCATGGGTCAGAGTTAATGTGGGAGACCAGAACAAGCATAGCATGGGTCTGATTTAACCTGAGAGACCAGAACCAGTTTAGCATGGGTCTGAGTTAACGTAAGAGACCAGAACCAGCGTAGCATGGCTCAGAGTTAACATGAGAGACCAGAACCAGCGTAGCATGGCTCAGAGTTAACTTGAGAGACCAGAACCAGCGTAGCATTGCTCAGAGTTAACTTGAGAGACCAGAACCAGCGTAGCATGGCTCAGAGTTAACATGGGAGACCAGAAACAGCGTAGCATGGCTCAGAGTTAATGTGAGAGACCAAAACCAGTGTAGCATGGGTCAGAAGTAACCTGAGAGACCAGAACCAGCGTAGCATGGCTCAGAGTTAATGTGAGAGACCAAAACCAGCGTAGCATGGCTCAGAGTTAAACGTGAGAGACAAGAACCAGCGTAGCATGGCTCAGAGTTAACGTGTGAGACCAGAACCAGCGTACTATGGGTCTGAATTAAGATGAGAGACCAGAACCAGTGTATCATGGGTCAGAGTAAATGTGGGAGACCAGAACCAGTGTAGCATGGGTCAGAGTTAATGTGAGAGACAAGAACCAGAACCAGAACCATAGGTATAAGTTAACTCGAGAGACCAAAACCAGCGTAGCATGGGTCAGAGTTAACGTGTGAGACCAGAACCAGCGTACTATGGGTCTGAATTAAGATGAATGACCAGAACCAGTGTATCATGGGTCAGAGTAAATGTGGGAGACCAGAACCAGCGTAGCCTGGCTCAGAGTTAACATGAGAGACCCGAACCAGCGTAGCATGGCTCAGAGTTCACGTGAGAGACCAGAACCAGGGTAGCATGGGTCTGAGTTAACGTGAGAGACCAGAACCAGCGTAGCATGGGTCTGGGTCAATTGGAGAGACCAGAACCAGCGTAGCATGGCTCAGAGTTAACTTGAGAGACCAAAACCAGCGTAGCATGGGTCAGAGTTAACGTGAGAGACCAGAACCAGCGTAGCATGGCTCAGAGTTAATGTGAGAGACCAAAACCAGTGTTGCATGGGTCAGAGTAAACTTGAGGGACCAAAACCAGCGTAGCATGGCTCAGAGTTCACGTGAGACACCAAAACCAGCGTAACATGGGTCAGAGTTAACGCGAGAGACCAGAACCAGCGTAGCATGGCTCAGAGTTAACGTAAGTGACCAGAACCAGCGTAGCATGGGTCTGAGTAAACGTGAGAGACCAGAACCAGAGTACTATGGGTCTGGGTCAATGGGAGAGACCAAAACCAGCGTAGCATGGCTCAGAGTTAACTTGAGGGACCAAAACCAGTGTAGCATGGGTCAGAGTTAACTTGAGAGGCCAAAACCAGCGTAGCACGGGTCAGAGTTCACGTGAGAGACCAGAACCGACGGAGCATGGGTCAGAGTTAACGTGGGAGACCAGAACCACCGTAGCATGGGTCAGAGTTCACGTGAGAAACCAAAACCAGCGATGCATGGATCAGAGTTAACGTTGGAGACCAGAACCAGAGTACTATGGGTCTGGGTCAATGGGAGAGACCAATACCAGCGTAGCATGGCTCAGAGTTAAATTGAGAGACCACAACCATCGCAGCATGGTTCAGAGTTAACGTGAGAGACAAGAACCAGCGTAGCACGGGTCTGACTTTACCCGATTGACCAGAACAAGCGCAACCTGGCTCAGAGTTAACATGGGAGACCAGAACAGGCGTGGCATGGGTCAGAGTTAATGTGGGAGACCAGTACCAGCGTAGCATGGGTCACAGTTAACGTGGAAGACCAGAACCAGCGTGCTATGGGTCTGAATTAACATGAGAGACCAGAACAAGCGTGGCATGGCTCAGAGTTAACGTGAGAGACCAGAACCAGCATAGCATTGCTCAGAGTTAACTTGAGAGACCAGAACCAGCGTAGCATGGGTCAGAGTTCATTTGAGAGACCAGAACCACCGTAGCATGGGTCAGAGTTCACGTGAGAAACCAAAACCAGCGTAACATGGGTCAGAGTTAACGTGAGAGACCAGAACCAGCGTAGCATGGCTCAGAGTTAACTTGAGAAACCACAACCAGCGTAGCCTGGGTCTGAGTTAACGTGAGAGACCAGAACCAGCGTAGCATGGGTCACAGTTAATGTGGAAGACCAGAACCAGCGTGCTATGGGTCTGAATTAACGTGAGAGACCAGAACCAGCACAGCATGGCTCAGAGTTAGGGTGAGACACCAGAACCAGAGTAGCATGGGTCAGAGTTAACGTCGGAGACCAGAACCAGCGTAGCATGGCTCAGAGTTAACTTGAGAGATCAAAACCAGCGTATCATGGGTCAGAGTTGACGTCAGAGACCAGAGCCAGTTACGAATGGGTATGAATTAACGTAAGAGACCAGAACCAGCTTAGCATGGGTCAGAGTTAACGTGAGAGACCAGAACCAGCGTAGCATGGCTCAGAGTTAATGTGAGAGACCAAAACCAGTGTTGCATGTGTCAGAGGTAACCTGAGAGACCAGAACCAGCGTAGCATGGCTCAGAGTTAACGTGAGAGACCAGAACCAGTGTAGCATGGGTCAGAGTTCTAGTGAGAGACCACAACCAGCGTAGCATGGCTCAGAGTAAACTTGAGGGACAAAAACCAGCGTAGCATGGCTCAGAGTTCACGTGAGACACCAAAACCAGCGTAGCATGGCTCAGACTTCACGTGAGAAACCAAAACCAGCATAACATGGGTCAGAGTTAACGTGAGAGACCAGAACTAGCGTAGCATGGCTCAGAGTTAACGTTGGAGACCAGAACTAGCGTAGCATGGCTCAGAGTTAACTTGAGAGATCAAAACCAGCGTAGCATGGGTCAGAGTTAACGTCGGGGACAAGAACTAGCGTAGCATTGGTCAGAGTTAACGTGAGAGACCAGAACCAGCGTAGCATGGGTCACAGTTAATGTGGAAGACCAGAACCAGCGTGCTATGGGTCTGAATTAACGTGAGAGACCAGAACCAGCACAGCATGGCTCAGAGTTAGGGTGAGACACCAGAACCAGAGTAGCATGGGTCAGAGTTAACGTCTGAGACCAGAACCAGCGTAGCATGGCTCAGAGTTAACTTGGAGAGATCAAAACCAGCGTATCATGGGTCAGAGTTGACGTCGGAGACCAGAACCAGTTAAGAATGGGTATGAATTAACATAAGAGACCAGAACCAGCTTAGCATTGGTCAGAGTTAACGTGAGAGACCAGAACCAGCGTAGCATGGCTCAGAGTTAATGTGAGAGACCAAAACCAGTGTTGCATGTGTCAGAGGTAACCTGAGAGACCAGAACCAGCGTAGCATGGCTCAGAGTTAACGTGAGAGACCAGAACCAGTGTAGCATGGGTCAGAGTTCTAGTGAGAGACCACAACCAGCGTAGCATGGCTCAGAGTAAACTTGAGGGACAAAAACCAGCGTAGCATGGCTCAGGGTTCACGTGAGACACCAAAACCAGCGTAGCATGGCTCAGAGTTAACGTGAGTGACCAGAACCAGCGTAGCATGGCTCAGAGTTAACTTGACAGACCAAAACCAGCGCAGCATGGGTCAGAGTTCACGTGAGAGACCAGAACCACCGTAGCATGGGTCAGAGTTCACGTGAGAAACCAAAACCAGCGTAACATGGGTCAGAGTTAACGTGAGAGACCAGAACTAGCGTAGCATGGCTCAGAGTTAACGTTGGAGACCAGAACTAGCGTAGCATGGCTCAGAGTTAACTTGAGAGATCAAAACCAGCGTAGCATGGGTCAGAGTTAACGTCGGGGACAAGAACTAGCGTAGCATTGGTCAGAGTTAGCGTGAGGAGACCAGAACCAGCGTAGCATGGCTCAGAGTTAATATGAGAGACCAGAACCAGTGTAGCATGTGTCAGAGGAAACCTGAGAGACTAGAACCAGCGTAGCATGGGTCTGAGTAAACGTGAGAGACCAGAACCAGAGTACTATGGGTCTGGGTCAATGGGAGAGACCAATACCAGCGTAGCATGGCCCAGAGAGTTAACTTGAGAGACCAATACCGGCGTAGCATGGCTCAGAGTTAACTTGAGAGACCAAAACCATCGCAGCATGGGTCAGAGTTAACGTGAGAGACAAGAACCAGCGTAGCATGGGTCTGACTTTACCCGATTGACCAGAACAAGCGCAACCTGGCTCAGAGTTAACATGGGAGACCAGAACAGGCGTGGCATGGGTCATAGTTAATGTGGGAGACCAGTACCAGCGTAGCATGGGTCACAGTTAACGTGGAAGACCAGAACCAGCGTGCTATGGGTCTGAATAAACATGAGAGACCAGAACAAGCGTGGCATGGCTCAGAGTTAACATGAGAGACCAGAACCAGCATAGCATTGCTCAGAGTTAACTTGAGAGACCAGAACCAGCGCAGCATGGGTCAGAGTTCACTTGAGAGACCAGAACCACCGTAGCATGGGTCAGAGTTCACGTGAGAACCCAAAACCAGCGTAACATGGGTCAGAGTTAACGTGAGAGACCAGAACTAGCGTAGCATGGCTCAGAGTTAACGTTGGAGACCAGAACTAGCATAGCATGAATCAGATTTAACTTGAGAGATCAAAACCAGCGTAGCATGGGTCAGAGTTAACGTCGGGGACCAGAACTAGCGTAGCATTGGTCAGAGTTAACGTGAGAGACCAGAACCAGCGTAGCATGGGTCAGAGTTCACATGAGAGACCAGAACCAGCGTAGCATGGCTCAGAGTTAACGTGGGAGACAAGAAACAGCGTAGCATGGCTCAGAGTTAATGTGAGAGACCAAAACCAGTGTTGCATGTGTCAGAGGTAACCTGAGAGACAAGAACCAGCGTAGCATGGCTTAGAGTTAACGTGAGAGACCAGAACCAGCGTAGCATGGGTCAGAGTTCACGTGAGAGACCAGAACCAGCGTAGCATGGCTCAGAGTAAACTTGAGGGACCAAAACCAGCATAGCATGGCTCAGAGTTGACGTGAGAGACCAGAACCAGCGTAGCATGGCTCAGAGTAAACTTGAGGGACCAAAACCAGCGTAGCCTGGGTCAGAGTTCACGTGAGAGACCAGAACCGACGGAGCATGGGTCACAGTTAACTTGGGAGACCAGAACCACCGTAGCATGGGTCAGAGTTCAAGTGAGAAACCAAAACCAGCGTAACATGGGTCAGAGTTAACGTGAGAGACCAGAACCAGCGTAGCATGGCTCAGATTTAACGTTGGAGACCAGAACCAGCATAGCATGGATCAGAGTTAATGTGAGAGACCAGAACCAGTGTAGCATGTGTCAGAGGTAACCTGAGAGACCAGAACCAGCATACTATGGGTCTGGGTCAATGGGAGAGACCAGAACCAGCGTAGCCTGGGTCAGAGTTCACGTGAGAGACCAGAACCAGCGTAGCGTGGGTCTGAGTTAACATGAGAGACAAGAACATGTGTAGAATGGGTCCGAGTGAGAGACCAGAACCAGCGTAGCACGGGTCTGACTTTACCCGATTGACCAGAACAAGCGCAACCTGGCTCAGAGTTAACTTGAGAGATCAAAACCAGCGTTGCATATGTCAGAGTTAATGTGGGAGACCAGTACCAGCGTAGCACGGGTCTGACTTTACCTGATTGACCAGAACAAGCGCAACCTGGCTCAGAGTTAACTTGAGAGATCAAAACCAGCGTAGCCTGGCTCAGAGTTAACGTGAGAGACCCGGACCAGCGTAGCATGGGTCTGAGTTAACATGAGAGACCAGAACATGCATAGCATGGGTCATAGTTAACGTGAGACACCAGAACCAGCGTAGCATGGCTCAGAGTTGACGTGAGAGATCAAAACCAGCGTAGCCTGGCTCAGAGTTAACGTGAGAGACCCGGACCAGCGTAGCATGGGTCTGAGTTAACATGAGAGACCAGAACATGCATAGCATGGGTCATAGTTAACGTGAGACACCAGAACCAGCGTAGCATGGCTCAAAGTTAACTTGAGAGATCAAAACCAGCGTATCATGGGTCAGAGTTGACGTAAGAGACCAGAACCAGCTTAGCATGGGTCAGAGTTAACGTGAGAGACCAGAACCAGCGTAGCATGGCTCAGAGTTAACTTGAGAGACCAAAACCAGCGTAGCATGGGTCAGAGTTAACGTTGGAGACCAGAACCAGCATAGCATGGATCAGAGTTAATGTGAGAGACCAGAACCAGTGTAGCATGTGTCAGAGGTAACCTGAGAGACCAGAACCAGCATACTATGGGTCTGGGTCAATGGGAGAGACCAGAACCAGCGTAGCCTGGGTCAGAGTTCACGTGAGAGACCAGAACCAGCGTAGCGTGGGTCTGAGTTAACGTGAGACACCAGAACCAGCGTAGCATGGGTCACAGTTATTGTGGAGGACCAGAAGCAGCGTGCTATGGGTCTGAATTAACGTGAGAGACCAGAACCAGCATCGCATGGCTCAGAGGTTTGGGGAGACACCAGAACCAGCGTAGCATGGGTCTGAAGTAAACTTAAGAAACCAGAACCAGGGTACTAAGGGTCTGGGTCAACGGGAGAGACCAGACTAAGCGTAGCATGGCTCAGAGTTAACTTGAGAGATCAAAACCAGCGTTGTATGGGTCAGAGTTAACGTCGGAGACCAGAACCAGCGTAGCATGGGTCTGAGTTAACGTAATAGACTAGAACCAGCGTAGCATTGGTCTGAGTTAACGTAATAGACCAGAATCAGCATAGCATGGCTCAGAGTTAGGGTGAGAGACCAGAACCAGGGTACTATGGGTCTGAATTAACGTGAAAGACCTGACCCAGCATATCATGTCTCAGAGGTAAAGTGAGAGGCCAGAACCAAAGTAGCATGGGTCTGAGTTAACATGAGAGACAAGAACATGTGTAGAATGGGTCCGAGTGAGAGACCAGAACCAGCGTAGCACGGGTCTGACTTTACCCGATTGACCAGAACAAGGGCAACCTGGCTCAGAGTTAACTTGAGAGATCAAAACCAGCGTTGCATATGTCAGAGTTAATGTGTGGGAGACCAGTACCAGCGTAGCACGGGTCTGACTTTACCTGATTGACCAGAACAAGCGCAACCTGGCTCAGAGTTAACTTGAGAGATCAAAACCAGCGTAGCCTGGCTCAGAGTTAACGTGAGAGACCCGGACCAGCGTAGCATGGGTCTGAGTTAACATGAGAGACCAGAACATGCATAGCATGGGTCATAGTTAACGTGAGACACCAGAACCAGCGTAGCATGGCTCAGAGTTGACGTGAGAGATCAAAACCAGCGTAGCCTGGCTCAGAGTTAACGTGAGAGACCCGGACCAGCGTAGCATGGGTCTGAGTTAACATGAGAGACCAGAACATGCATAGCATGGGTCATAGTTAACGTGAGACACCAGAACCAGCGTAGCATGGCTCAAAGTTAACTTGAGAGATCAAAACCAGCGTATCATGGGTCAGAGTTGACGTAGAGACCAGAACCAGCTTAGCATGGGTCAGAGTTAACGTGAGAGACCAGAACCAGCGTAGCATGGCTCAGAGTTAACTTGAGAGACCAAAACCAGCGTAGCATGGGTCAGAGTTAACGTTGGAGACCAGAACCAGCATAGCATGGATCAGAGTTAATGTGAGAGACCAGAACCAGTGTAGCATGTGTCAGAGGTAACCTGAGAGACCAGAACCAGCATACTATGGGTCTGGGTCAATGGGAGAGACCAGAACCAGCGTAGCCTGGGTCAGAGTTCACGTGAGAGACCAGAACCAGCGTAGCGTGGGTCTGAGTTAACCTGAGACACCAGAACCAGCGTAGCATGGGTCACAGTTATTGTGGAGGACCAGAACCAGCGTGCTATGGGTCTGAATTAACGTGAGAGACCAGAACCAGCATCGCATGGCTCAGAGTTAGGGGGAGACACCAGAACCAGCGTAGCATGGGTCTGAGTAAACGTGAGAAACCAGAACCAGGGTACTAAGGGTCTGGGTCAACGGGAGAGACCAGACTAAGCGTAGCATGGCTCAGAGTTAACTTGAGAGATCAAAACCAGCGTTGTATGGGTCAGAGTTAACGTCGGAGACCAGAACCAGCGTAGCATGGGTCTGAGTTAACGTAATAGACTAGAACCAGCGTAGCATTGGTCTGAGTTAACGTAATAGACCAGAACCAGCATAGCATGGCTCAGAGTTAGGGTGAGAGACCAGAACCAGGGTACTATTGGTCTGAATTAACGTGAAAGACCTGACCCAGCATATCATGTCTCAGAGGTAAAGTGAGAGGCCAGAACCAAAGTAGCATGGGTCTGAGTTAACATGAGAGACAAGAACATGTGTAGAATGGGTCCGAGTGAGAGACCAGAACCAGCGTAGCACAGGTCTGACTTTACCCGATTGACCAGAAGAAGGGCAACCTGGCTCAGAGTTAACTTGAGAGATCAAAACCAGCGTTGCATATGTCAGAGTTAATGTGGGAGACCAGTACCAGCGTAGCACAGGTCTGACTTTACCTGATTGACCAGAACAAGCGCAACCTGGCTCAGAGTTAACTTGATAGATCAAAACCAGCGTAGCCTGGCTCAGAGTTAACGTGAGAGACCCGAACCAGCGTAGCATGGCTCAGAGTTAATGTGAGAGACCAGAACATGTGTAGCATGGGTCTGAGTTAACGTGAGAGACCAGAACATGCGTAGCATGGGTCATAGTTAACGTGAGACACCAGAACCAGCGTAGCATAGGTCTGAGTTAATGTGAGAGACCAGAACCAGCGTAGAATGGCTCAGAGGTTTTTTTTTGTTAGTTTGTTAGTTTGTTTTTTCTTTTTTGTTTTTTGTCTGTGTGTCTTGGACGGTTGTACTGAAACATGAATTTCCCCCTCGGGGATCAATAAAGTATCTTTGTTTTGATTTGATTTGATTCTAATTAATGTAAGAGACCAGAACCAGCGTAGCATGGCTCAGAGTTAACGAGAGAGACCAGAACCAGCGTACTATGGGTCTGAATTAACGTGAAAGACCTGAACCAGCCTATTATATCTCAGAGGTAAAGTGAGAGGCCAGAACCAAAGTAGCATGGTCTGAGTTAACATGAGAGACAAGAACACGTGTAGCATGGGTCCGAGTGAGAGACCAGAACCAGCGTACAGGGGTCTGACTTTACCCGATTGACCAGAAGTAGCGCAACCTGGCTCAGAGTTAACATGGGAGACCAGAACAAGCGTAGCATGGGTCTGAATTCACATGAGAGACCAGAACCAGCGTGTTATGGGTCTGAATTCACGAGACCAGAACCAGCGTGGCATGGCTCAGAGTTAACGTGAGAGACCAGAACCAGCGTAGCATGGCTCAGAGTTAACTTGAGGGTCAAAACCAGCATAGCCTGGGTCAGAGTTCACGTGAGAGACCAGAACCAGCGTAGCATGGGTCTGGGTCAATGGGAGAGACCAGAACCAGCGTAGCATGGCTCAGAGTTAACTTGAGAGACCACAACCAGCGTAGCATGGGTCAGAGTTCAGTTGGAGAAACCAAAACCAGCGATACATGGGTCAGAGTTCACGTGAGAGACCAGAACCAGCGTAGCGTGGGTCTGAGTTAACGTGAGAGACCAGAACCAGCATAGCATGGGTCTGAGTAAACGGGAGAGACCAGACCCAGCGTAGCATGGCTCAGAGTTAACTTGAGAGTTCAAAACCAGCGTTAAATGGGTCAGAGTTAACCTGGGAGACCAGAACCAGCGTAGCATGGCTCAGAGTTAACTTGAGAGATCAAAACCAGCGTATCATGGGTCAGAGTTGACGTCGGAGACCAAAACCAGTTAAGAATGGGTATGAATTAACGTAAGAGACCAGAACAAGCTTAGCATGGGTCAGAGTTAACGTCAGAGACCAGAACCAGCGTAGCATGGGTCAGAGTTCACTTGAGAGACCAGAACCACCGTAGCATGGGTCAGAGTTCACGTGAGAAACCAAAACCAGCGTAGCATGGGTCAGAGTTAACGTGAGAGACCAGAACCAGCGTAACATGGCTCGGAGTTAACGTGAGACACCAAAACCAACGTTACATGGCTCAGAGTTAAATCGAGAGACCAGAACCAGCGTAGCATGGCTCAGAGTTAACGTAAGTGACCAAAACCAGCGTAACATGGGTTTGAGTAAACGTGAGAGACCAGAACCAGAGTACTATGGGTCTGGGTCAATGGGAGAGACCAAAACCAGCGTAGCATGGCCCAGAGTTAACGTGAGAGACCAGAACCAGCGTGGGTTGGGGGCGAGTTAATGTGAGACACCAGAACCAGCATAGCATAGGTCTGAGTTAACGTGAGAGACCAGAACCAGCGTACTATGGGCCTGAATTAACGTGAAAGACCTGAACCAGCCTATCATGTCTCAGAGGTAAAGTGAGAGGCCAGAACCAAAGTAGCATGGGTCCGAGTTAACGTGAGAGACCAGAACCAGCGTAGCACGGGTCTGACTTTACCCGATTGACCAGAACAAGCGCAACCTGGCTCAGAGTTAACATGGGAGACCAGAACAGGCGTAGCATGGGTCAGAGTTAATGTGGGAGACCAGTACCAGCGTAGCATGGGTCACAGTTAACGTGGAAGACCAGAACCAGCGTGCTATGGGTCTGAATTAACATGAGAGACCAGAACCAGCGTGGCATGGCTCAGAGTTAACGTGAGAGACCAGAACCAGCGTAGCATTGCTCAGAGTTAACTTGAGGGTCAAAACCAGCGTAGCCTGGGTCAGAGTTCACGTGAGAGACCAGATCCACCGTAGCATGGGTCAGAGTTCACGTGAGAAACCAAAACCAGCGTAGCATGGGTCAGAGTTAACGTGAGAGACCAGAACTAGCGTAGCATGGCTCAGAGTTAACGTTGGAGACCAGAACTAGCATAGCATGAATCAGATTTAACTTGAGAGATCAAAACCAGCGTAGCATGGGTCAGAGTTAACGTCGGGGACCAGAACTAGTGTAGCATGGGTCAGAGTTAACGTGAGAGACCAAAACCAGCGTAGCATGGGTCAGAGTTAACGTGAGAGACCAGAACCAGCGTAGCATGGCTCAGAGTTAATGTGAGAGACCAAAACCAGTGTTGCATGTGTCAGAGGTAACCTGAGAGACAAGAACCAGCGTAGCATGGCTTAGAGTTAACGTGAGAGACCAGAACCAGCGTAGCATGGGTCAGAGTTCATGTGAGAGACCAGAACCAGCGTAGCATGGCTCAGAGTAAACTTGAGGGACCAAAACCAGCGTAGCATGGCTCAGAGTTCACGTGAGACACCAAAACCAGAGTAACATGGGTCAGAGTTAACGCGAGAGACCAGAACCAGCGTAGCATGGCTCAGAGTTAACGTGAGTGACCAGAACCAGCGTAGCATGGGTCTGAGTAAACGTGAGAGACCAGAACCAGAGTACTATGGGTCTGGGTCAATGGGAGAGACCAAAACCAGCGTAGCATGGCTCAGAGTTAACTTGAGAGACCAAAACCAGCGTAGCATGGCTCAGAGTTAACAGGAGAGACAAGAACAAGCGTAACATGGCTCAGAGTTTGTTTGCTTTTTTTTGGTTTGTGTTTTGTCTGTGTGTCTTGGACGGGTTGTACTGAAACATGAATTTACCCTTAAGGAACGACAAAGTATCTTTGATTTGATTTGATTTTAGCTGAATTAACGTAAGAGACCAGGACCAGCATAGCATGGCTCAGAGTTAACGAGAGAGACCAGAACCAGCGTACTATGGGTCTTGGTCAATGGGAGAGACCAGAACCAGCGTACTATGGGTCTGGGTCAATGGGAGAGACCAGAACCAGCGTAGCATGGCTCAGAGTTAATGTGAGAGACCAGAACATGCGTAGCATGGGTCTGAGTTAACTTGAGAGACCAGAACCAGCGTGGGTTGGGGGCGAGTTAACGTGAGACACCAGAACCAGCGTAGCATAGGTCTGAGTTAACGTGAGAGACTAGAAGCAGCGCAGAATGGCTCAGAGTTTTTTTTGTTAGTTTGTTTTTTCTTTTTTGTTTTTTGTCTGTGTGTCTCGGACGGTTGTACTGAAACATGAATTTCCCCCTAGGGGATCAATAAAGTATCTTTGTTTTGATTTGATTTGATTCTAATTAACGTGAGAGACCAGAACCAGCGTAGCATGGCTCAGAGTTAGGGTGAGAGACCAGAACCAGCGTACTATGGGTCTGAATTAACGTGAAAGACCTGAACCAGCCTATCATGTCTCAGAGGTAAAGTGAGAGGCCAGAACCAAAGTAGCATGGGTCTGAGTTAACATGAGAGACAAGAACATGTGTAGCATGGGTCCGAGTGAGAGACCAGAACCAGCGTAGCACGGGTCTGACTTTACCCGATTGACCAGAACAAGTGCAACCTGGCTCAGAGTTTACTTGAGAGATCAAAACCAACGTTGCATGGGTCAGAGTTAACGTCGGAGACCAGAACCAGCGTAGCATGGGTCTGAGTTAACGTAATAGACCAGAACCAGCGTAGCATTGGTCTGAGTTAACGTAATAGACCAGAACCAGCATAGCATGGCTCAGAGTTAGGGTGAGAGACCAGAACCAGCGTAGCATGGGTCAGAGTTAACGTGAGAGACCAGAACCAGAACCAGAACCATAGGTATGAGTTAACGTGAGAGAACAGAACCAGCGTAGCCTGGCTCAGAGTTAACGTGAGAGACCCAATCCAGCGTAGCATGGCTCAGAGTTAATGTGAGAGTCCAGAACATGCATAGCATGGGTCTGAGTTATCGTGAGAGACCAGAACCAGCGTGGGTTGGGGGCGAGTTAACGTGAGACACCAGAACCAGCGTAGCATAGGTCTGAGTTAAGATGAGAGACCAGAACCAGCGTAGCATGGCTCAGAGTTTTTTTTGTTAGTTTGTTTTTTCTTTTTTGCTTTTTGTCTGTGTGTCTTGGACGGTTGTACTGAAACATGAATTTCCCCCTCGGGGATCAATAAAGTATCTTTGTTTTGATTTGATTTGATTCTAATTAACGTGAGAGACCAGAACCAGCGTAGCATGGCTCAGAGTTAACGAGAGAGACCAGAACTAGCGTACTATGGGTCTGAATTAACGTGAAAGACCTGAACCAGCCTATCATGTCTCAGAGGTAAAGTGAGAGGCCAGAACCAAAGTAGCATGGGTCTGAGTTAACGTGAAAGACCAGAACATGTGTAGCATGGGTCCGAGTTAACGTGAGAGACCAGAACCAGCATAGCACGGGTCTGACTTTACCCGATTGACCAGAACAAGCGCAACCTGGCTCAGAGTTACTATGGGAGACCAGAACAAGCGTAGCATGGGTAAGAGTTAATGTGGGAGACCAGTACCAGCGTGCTATGGGTCTGAGTTAACATGAGAGACCAGAACCAGCATGGCATGACTCAGAGTTAACTTGAGAGACCAGAACCAGCGTAGCAGGGCTCAGAGTTAACTTGCGGGTCAAAACCAGCGTAATCTGGGTCAGAGTTCACGTGAGAGACCAGAACAGACGGAGCATGGGTCAGAGTTAACGTGGAAGACCAGAACCACCGTAGCATGGGTCAGAGTTAACGTGAGAAACCAAAACCAGCGTAACATGGGTCAGAGTTAACATTGGAGACCAGAACCAGCATAGCATGGATCAGAGTTAATGTGAGAGACCAGAACCAGGGTAGCATGGGTCAGAGTTAACTTGAGAGATCAAAACCGGCGTAGCATGGGTCAGAGTTAACGTCGGAGACCAAAACTAGCGTAGCATGGGTCTGAGTTAACGTAATAGACCAGAACCAGTAAAGCATGGGTCTGAATTAATGTAAGAGACCAGAACCAGCGTAGCATGGGTCAGAGTTCACGTGAGAGACCAGAACCAGCGTAGCATGGCTCAGAGTTAACTTGAGAAACCAAAAACCAGCGTAGCATGGCTCAGAGTTAACGTGGGAGACCAGAAACAGCGTAGCATTGCTCAGAGTTAACGTGAGAGACCAGAACCAGCGTAGCATGGCTCAGAGTTAACGTGAGTGACCAGAACCAGCGTAGCATTGCTCAGAGTTAACGTGAGAGACCAGAACCAGCGTAGCATGGCTCAGAGTTAACGTGAGTGACCAGAACCAGCGTAGCATTGCTCAGAGTTAACGTGAGTGACCAGAACCAGCGTAGCATGGCTCAGAGTAAACTTGAGGGACCAAAACCAGCGTAGCATGGCTCAGAGTTCACGTGAGACACCAAAACCAGCGTAACATGGGTCAGAGTTAACGCGAGAGACCAGAACCAGCGTAGCATGGCTCAGAGTTAACGTGAGTGACCAGAACCAGCATAGCATGGGTCTGAGTAAACGTGAGTGACCAGAACCAGCGTAGCATGGGTCTGAGTAAACGTGAGAGACCAGAACCAGAGTACTATGGGTCTTGGTCAATGGGAGAGACCAAAACCAGCGTAGCATGGCCCAGAGTTAACTTGAGAGACCAAAACCAGCGTAGCATGGCTCAGAGTTAACTTGAGAGACAAAAACCAGCCTAGCATGGGTCAGAGTTCACGTGAGAGACCAGAACCAGCGTAGCATGGGTTTGATTTAATGTGAGACCACAACCAGCGTAGCATGGGTCAGAGTTAACGGGAGAGACAAGAACAAGCGTAGCATGGCTCAGAGTTTGGTTTTTTTTGGTTTGCTTTTTGTCTGTGTGTCTTGGACGGGTTGTACTGAAACATGAATTTACCCTTAAGGATCGACAAAGTATCTTTGATTTTTTTTTTTTTTTAAAGGATTTTCTGGGCACTAGTGGCCTTTATATGACAGTGTATAGCGACAGGAAAGGGGCAGAGAGAGTGGGGAGTGACATGCAGCAAAGGGACCTGGACCGGGAATCGAACCGGGGCCGACTGCGCTGAGGAACTGTAGCCTCTGTTCATGGGGCGGCTGCTCAACCAACTGAGCTAATCACCGCCCCTGATTTGATTTGATTTGATTTGATTTGATTTGATTTGATTTGATTTGATTTGATTTGATTTGATTTGATTTGATTTGATTTGATTTGATTTGATTTGATTTGAATTAACGTAAGAGACCAGGACCAGCATAGCATGGCTCAGAGTTAACGAGAGAGACCAGAACCAGCGTACTATGGGTCCTGGTCAAAGGGAGAGACCAGAACCAGCGTAGCATGGGTCAGAGTTCACTTGAGAAACCAAAACCAGCGTAGCATGGGTTAGAGTTTAAGTGAGAGACCAGAACCACGACTATGGGTCTAAATTAACGTGAGAGACAAGAACCAGTCTATGATGTCTCAGAGGTAACCTGAGAGACCAGAACCAGCATGGCGTGAGAGACCACATTTTCACATCAAATTTGCTTTTTAAAAATCACAACTTTTACGTGGAAACTGCTGTAAACCAGTTCCCAGACCTGTTTAGTGCGTACACAATGTTTGTTAATGAGACCCCATGTCTGCATACCAGCCTGCCTTGGAGCCTCAGGTAGACCCGGTTCCGCCGCTACAGTGCCGGTCTGTGGTACAGCCTGCTGAGAGCCTCGGGTAGACCTGGTTCCACTGCTACGGTCCTGGTCTGTGGAACACTCTGCTGAGAACCTCAGGTAGACCCGTTTCCACAGCTATGGTCCCAGTCTGTGGACCAGCCTGCTGAGAACCTCAGGTAGACCTGGTTCCACCGCTACGGTCCCAGTCTGTGGACCAGCCTGCTGAGAGCTTCAGGTAGACCCGGTTCCACCACTACAGTCCTGTTCTGTGGAACTCGCTTAGCTTAGGTTTTAGCTAAGTTTTAGTTATTTTAATCAGTCTATACCTATTCATATCTGGTTTTAGATTTTGATTTATTTATTCATTTATCAATTTATTTAACACATATATATATAATTAGATTTATTTTTACAATGTATAAATTTCTTTTTACATATTTTTAAACGTTAGTTTATACTGTTTCAGATTGATTTGATGTTAAAAGAAGATTAAACTTTAATCATCTTTCAGTAATTCATTTATCCCTCCAATATCATCGTCATGGGGGTCCTCTCCCTCGGAGCCCCCCCCCCCCCTTTGACTGTGTGCTTGTTGCCTTGGTTACTGTCCTGGTTTGTGCGTTCAGGTCCCAGCGTCCAGCCTTACAGTGGTGGCATGGGGCATGTCAGCCTGGGCCTGGGGGGCTCCCATTGTGATGGCCTTGATGGCTGTAGGTGGGTGGGGGGCTCTTAGGGTAAAAGAACTCCTTGGATGTCGTTTCATCACCGATACAAGCCATGTTTCTTTCTTTTAAGTGTTATTCTTGTGTGATAGGTTGGTTTTGAAAAAGGCTACTAGGGTATGTATTACTGTACTACAATAATCAGAGTACCAGACAGCTGGATGTACTACTGTACTACACTAATCAGAGTACCAGACAGCTGGATGTATTACTGTACTACACTAATCAGAGTACCAGACAGCTGGATGCACTACTGTACTACACTAATAAGAGTACCAGAATTACGGATGTATTACTGTACTACACTAATAAGAGTACCAGACAGCTGGATGTATTACTGTACTACACTGATCAGAGTCCCGGACAGCTGGAAGTATTACTGTACTACATTAATCAGAGTACCAGAATGACGGATGTATTACTGTACTACACCAATTAGAGTACCAGACAGCTGGATGTATTACTGTACTACATTAATCAGAGTACCAGACAGCTGGATGTACTATTGTACTACACTAATCAGAGTACCTGACAGCTGGATGTATTACTGTACTACATTAATCAGAGTACCAGAATGACGGATGTATTACTGTACTACACCAATTAGAGTACCAGACAGCTGGATGTATTAATGTACTACACTAATCAGAGTACCTGACAGCTGGATGTATTAATGTACTACACTAATCAGAGTACCAGACAGCTGGATGTACTATTGTACTACACTAATCAGAGTCCCAGACAGCTGGATGTATTAATGTACTACACTAATCAGAGTACCAGACAGCTGGATGTACTATTGTACTACACTAATCAGAGTACCTGACAGCTGGATGTATTACTGTACTACATTAATCAGAGTACCAGAATGACGGATGTATTACTGTACTACACCAATTAGAGTACCAGACAGCTGGATGTATTACTGTACTACACTGATCAGAGTCCCAGACAGACGGATGTATTAATGTACTACACTAATCAGAGTACCAGACAGCTGGATGTACTACTGTATTACACAAATCAGAGCACCTGACAGCTGGATGTACAACTGTACTACACGAATCAGAGTACCGGACAGCTGGATGTATTACTGTACTACACTAATCAGAGTACCAGAATGAAGGATGTATGGGTACTACACTAATTAGAGTACCAGACAGCTGGATGTATTACTGTACTACACTGATCAGAGTCCCGGACAGCTGGAAGTATTACTGTACTACACTAATCAGAGTACCTGACAGCTGGAAGTACGATTGTACCACACTAATCAGGGTACCAGACAGCTGGATGTACTATTGTACTACACTAATCAGAGTACCTGACAGCTGGAAGTATTACTGTACTACACTAATCAGAGTACCTGACAGCTGGAAGTACGATTGTACTACACTAATCAGAGTACCTGACAGCTGGAAGTACTACTGTACTACACTAATTAGAGTACCTGACAGCTGGAGTACTACTGTTCCCCCTAATCAGAGTACCAGACAGATGGATGTATTACTGTACTACCAGCCTGTAGAAAGTCACACAGCCAGGTATATAATGGACTGATGGGGGAAGTGGAGGATTCTGTGTCTGTCTCTACTTTCTGTGGAGGACGTCGAGGACGTGTACATTTTGGATTTATGATAATTGGCTTCCTGCTGATTGGCGTATACATGTAACTGATTTCCCTACAAAATTGTAAGCTGAAGGCAGCTGTTGGCAGGCTGCCTGAGGAGTTTTACCGTGTTGTCAACACTCAGACTTATGCCATCTGTGAGCAAAATTGGAAGCTAGATACCATTCTAACTCAGAATGGCAAGCAGGCAGATGTTCTGGACTTACTGCACAAGGTGGATGGATCTGGAGAATTTGACCAGCGGTATTGATGGAAAATGACCAATTCTGCTCTGTGGAATCTCCATTGAAGGCAGGCAGGAAACAGTCCTGCCCTGCAATCCTGCCCTGGAGAAACCTCCCCCCTCCCTCCCAGGAACAGTGGGATCCTCTGGCTCCAGCCGAGGCCATCTTATCATCATACGGACTGTGTGCTCGCTGTCTCCCGCCGATGCACACACATCCCTTATCCCACTGCATTGCTGGTCCTTACACATCTCCTCTCCACCAGGAATCAGTGGAGGATGGTAGGATGTGCGTTATAGCTGGGTCCTCTCCCCTCCGGGCCCTCGACCCCCCCCCCTTATGTCTCATGATGTCATGAGAACTGTTAGCTGTGAGTTTCCGTCCATATTATTTACCCAGAGAGTTTGCCTGTGTTATTCTGGTAGCGGTTTATATAATACCAGGTACCGCACCAGAGACAGCCTGTGATGTCATCAGCTCCGTCGTGGCTAAACTACAAACACAGCATCCAAACTCATTCATGGCGATCTCTGGAGACTTCAACAACGTCTCCCTCTCTGCTACGTTGCCAACTTTCCAGCAGTTTGTCAGCTGCTCCACCAGAGAAAATAAGATGTTGGACTTATTTTATGCAAATACAAAGAATGCATACAGTTCCTCTGCCCTGCCTCCTTTAGGAAGATCAGATCATAATCTGGTTCTTCTCACCTCCACCTACAAGCCCATCGTTCAGCAGCAACCAGTCATTAGGAGGACAACTAAAACCTGGTCTACTGAGGCTGAAGATGCTCTGAGAGGGTGCTTTGAGGCCACAGACTGGAATGTCCTCTGTGAACCTCATGGAGATGACATCAACACCATGACTGAGTGTGTGACAGATTACATAAACTTCTGTGTGGACAACATCGTTCCAACAAGAACAGTGAGGTGCTTCCCCAATAACAAACCCTGGATCACCAGTGACCTGAAAAAGCTGCTGAACATCAAAAAGAAAGCTTTCAGGGATGGAGACAGGCAGTTACTGAAGACCACACAAAAACAACTGAAAACACAGACTAAAGGCCTTTACACACCTACTCCGAATATTTCGTCCGAAAGATTCGCACGGCAAAAGCTTTAATCAAATTAATATCAAGTCAACGGGAGCGTTCACATCAGTGACAAAATTTCGTCTTGCGATTTTGCGACGTTTATTTTTTCGAACTGAGGTCGATTTTCTTAATATTCGCATCCGACAGATACACAATCCACCAATCAGAGAAGGCGCTCTGACCGTCACAGAGCTGGTCGCAAGCAAAAAGAGAAAGGAAAAAGAGAGAGGTATCGCTTGGTCGCTGTTACTGCATCATTATGGCTCAGGTGTTATCACCTTCGTGTTGCAGGCAGCACTCTTGTTTGGCAAACGGGGTTGTGGGGGGTGTCACAGCTGAAGTAGCAGTGTTTTCCTGCACGTTGTAGCCATTCGAGGTTATTAGCTACAGGTGTTGTATTTAAAATCCCCATTTGGCATCTCCACGGTGAGATCAGCTGTTTTCAGCATCCAGAAGTTTACCTGCAGCCTCCTCTCCCTCCATCACTGCTGCATGTGCTCACGTTCCTCTGGAATAACGGATGCGAGTTTGTTCTAAAGCATCATCGTAATTTCGCGTCGGACTAGGTGTGTATAGACAAAGACGTCGATATTTCACCTCCGAATTATTCGCAATTTCGTGCCGCTTATTCGCATCGGCCCCGGTGTGTAAAGGCCTTAAGAAGTGCAAGGAGGACTACAGGAAGAAGTTGGAGAGCAGCTCCAGCAGAACAACGTGAGGGATGTGTGGTCGGGAATGAAGAAGATCACTGGCTTTAAGTTAAAGGGGGACCAGACTGACGGAGGTCTGGACAGAGCTAACGAACTGAACATGTTCTTCAATAGGTTCTGTTCCCCCCCTGCCGACAACCCAACACACCACACACCCTTCATGAGCCCACAGCTTTCCTGTCCCACCTCCACTCTGTCACCCTGCACCTCAGTCATGGACCTGAACACAGCCTCATCTCCCTCCACATCAGGACATCCTGAGACCTCTTTTGCCTCCACCTCCAGCCTGACTGTCTCCTGTGACCAGGTCAAGAAACAACTGGAGAAACTGAACCGGAACAAGGCTGCAGGTCCAGATGGTGTCAGTCCCAGAGTTCTCCAAACCTGCTCAGAACAACTATGTCTGGTTCTCCAGCACCTTTTTAAAACCAGCCTGAGACAGAACAGAGTTCCTGTGCTGTGGAAAACATCCTGTCTTGTTCCTGTCCCTAAAAACCACAACCAGCTGAACCAAATGACTACAGACCAGAACCAGGACCAGGACCAGAACCAAATGACTATAGACCAGTTGCCCTGACATCTCACACCATGAAAGACTTACTGGCTCACCTCAACAAGCAAGTGAACACCTTTCAGGACCCATTACAGTTCGCATATCGTAATGGGCTTGGGGTTGAAGACGCCATCATCTTCCTGCTTCAGAGAGCCCACTCTCATCTGGACCAGTCAGGCAGCACTTTGAGGGTCATGTTCCTTGATTTTTCAAGTGCCTTTAATACTATTCAGCCTGCTTTGCTATGTCAGAAGCTCCATAACTTCCAGGTGGATCCTCCACAACCACCTGGATTTACGACTACCTAACAAAAAGACCACAGTTTGTGAGACTGAAAGGTTGTGTGTCTGAGATGGTGGTCAGCAGCACTGGAGCACCACAAGGAACTGTACTCTCACCATTCCTCTTTACACTGTACACCTCAGACTTCCAGTACAACTCTGAGTCCTGTCATCTGCAGAAATATTCTGATGACTCTGCAGTTGTGGGGTGTATCAGTGATGGACAAGAAGCCGAATACAGGGAACTTGTCAATCAGTTTGTGAAATGGTGCGGTAACAATCAGCTCATCTTAAATACCAGCAAGACTAAAGAGATGATTGTTGACTGCAGGAGGAGCAAGAATAAGCAGCATAGTCCTGTCTACATCCTGGAAGAGGAGGTGGAGGTGGTGGAGAACTACAAATACCTGGAGTTCAGCTGGATAACAGACTCGATTGGAAATGCAACAGTGACTACATCTACAAGAAAGGTCAGAGCAGACTCTACTTCTTAAGGAAGCTGAGATCATTCAACGTCTGCACCAACATGTTGCAGATCTTCTACAAGTCTGTTGTGGAAAGTGCAATTAGCTTTGCAGCATCTGCTGGGGAAGCAGCATCAGAACCAGAGACTTGAAGAAACTAAACAAGCTGATTAAGAAAGCTGGTTCTGTGCTGGGGAGAACTCTGGAGCCGCTGGAGCTGATCGTTCAAAAAAGAATGCTGCACAAGCTGATGAAGATGATGGAGGACACTTCCCATCCTCTCCACAACACGGTGAAGAATCAACAGAGTGTGTTCAGTGGGAGGCTGCGTCAGGTTCGCTGTAGGACGGAGAGATACAGGAATTCATTCCTGCCAGCAGCATCACCCTAAAGAACAAGACTAACTGACTTTTTTGTTTATTTAAAAAAAAAAAAAAAAAAGTGAGCTTTTACAATACTGAATTTCCCTTCGGGGATGAATAAAGTATTTTTTATTCATTTCATTTCATTCATTCATGTCATGACTGTCTGCATATGTGCTTAATTGTACTAAGGTGTCTTTTTGTCACCCACTATCACATCCTGTGTAGAGGGTGGGGCTGTAGGTTCTTTTCTCCCCCGATGTTATCTTTTCACTATGTATCTACAAACATGGGAGCACGTGCACACGCTGCTTCCTCATGACCTCCCAGTTCAGCATGTTAGGTTATGTTGTTTTGTCGGTTGTCTGTCTGATCTTGGACTGGTTGTACTGCAATGTCATTGTACTGGTAAGCTGTTTATAATGACAATAAAGGGATTCTGATTGTGAGTACCAGACAGCTGGATGTGTGTTGCTGTCGTGTGGAGGCTGATGAAGGTTTTGAACTTCAGGTGCTGCAGGTTGTTTCTCTCCAAGTCGAGGACTGCCAGACTGTAGAGAGGAGCCAGAGCTTCAGTGTCAATCTGGGAGATGTTGTTGTTGCTGAGCTGGAGCACCTGGACACACAGACAGACGGACAGACAGACAGTCAGACACAGATGCTTCAGCTTTAGGCTGCGTACACACCAAACGCGATTTGGGCGTCAAGGGCGTCAGGTTTACATGCAAAGTCAATGGCTGACGCACGTCGAGGAGGTGTCGAAAAACCTGCGGCGCGTTTCGCACGTCGAGTTTTGAGATTTTGAGCATTTGACGCACGTTACGCTCGTCAGACGCTGGGTTGGAAAATCTGAACTTTGGCGTCTTGACACGGGGCGTCAACCAATCAGAGCGAGTCATGACACAGACACACTTTTTCTGACAGCAGGAAAACACCCAGAAAAACCAGGGGAACCTCCTCTCTATCTGAAGACAGAGGAGGATAAACTGTGATCTGTGTCCGGTCCCTGTTTCTGAACGGTGGTTTGATGACCTGCTGTCCTGATGGGATGTACTGGACTGATAATGCTGTCCCGCATCGGGATGTTAAACTGGACTGATAATGCTGCCCCGCATCGGGACATCGGGACGTTAAACTGGGCTGATAATGCTGCCCCGCATCGGGACATCGGGACGTTAAACTGGGCTGATAATGCTGCCCCGCATCGGGACAGCGGGACGTTAAACTGGGCCGGATCAGACGGCTGAGAGTGCCGCTCACCAGCAGCTCCTGGTGTAAATGATGAAACTCATCACAGTCAGAACACCTGGAATCATTTTGTGAACCGGACACAGAGCAGAGATGTCCGACAACGACGTTCCCTGCTTTATTTATCACATTAAGCCAAGCCGCTCTCTCTCCTGCACCTGCCATGGTGCAGACAGAGCGGTGAAAGGAAAAAGAAAAAGCAGAGGCTCCTCTCACGGCGCGGCGAGCGCGGCTTGGCTGGACATCTCTCGCCGCGCGTCAGGGGCGTTAAGACGCTGGAAATCAAGCGTCTGACTTTTTAGTGACCAAGCGTCCAACTTTGGGCGTCAGGCGCGATTTTGACGCCCAAATCGCGTTTGGTGTGTTCACAGCCTTGAAGTGAATGAACCAAAGGGGGCGGAGCTATTTTCAAAACTCAACATATCCAGACCACAAAGGCTCATGGGAAATACTGATTCAGCAGGAATTTAACCTTTTATGATTGTTATTCTATAAATTTGAGTTATGTGTTTACTGCCTTTGTTATGTTCATATTCAGAGGAAGTTATTGAGAAATTCTGTTCAGTTTGGATGTTGAAGTTGCATAAGTACTCTTTATGTTGTTGTTCAGTCAGTCATACATCAAGTAGGCTAGCTACTAAATATAATGTAATGTGTAAGATATAAGTAAAATCTTACTTTGTCCTGAATCAGAAATGTAACTTGAGAAAAAAAAATTGAAAGCATGTTATAAAATTACAGCAGTTTGTTTAGTTTATTCCAAGATGAAAAGTTAAGTTGTAACAAAGTATAAAAGAAAAAAACATTTCTTTGTTATGAATTATATTTTTACTTTGTATCAAATTTCTTTATTTTAAGGTAAAATATATATTTCCAGCCAATCAGAAATTATGGTTTCAACCAAATCATAAATTTAGTTTGAGACAAACTAATAAATTTAGATGTCACAGATTACAGCAATTTTTTAAAAGTTGATCCAAAGTATCATTTTTTTCAGTGTTGGTGCTGGGTTTCTTTTTAAAAACCTTCACAGTCTGCAGGTTCTGTGGCAGGGTTAGGGTTAGGGTCCTCAGTCCAGGCGCCTCATTTACTAAAAGTTTACGTGCGTAAAGTCTTCGTGCACTGAAAAATATTCAGATTTATAAAACCGTGCGTGCACAAAGATCCAAGCAATTTCCCTTTATAAATCACACTCTCCTGGAAGTTTGTGCATGGTGAATTTGGCTCCGCCCCCTACACACCCACTTTCTACCATAAACTGTGAATGCAAAGCACCTTGTGGATGTTTCTGCGTATAAACCAGCTGATCTGATGCATTTAAAGCTTCATTGTGGCGACTGAGAAGATGAGAAAACGCAGTTTCACGTAGACCGAAGTGGAGGTGCTTGTTGGTGGTGGAGCCTCATAAAAATATTTTATCTGGACTTAATTAGATTTAATTGAAATACATGTTCAACTTAATTTTTTCTTTCTAGTTTTACCAAATTAAATTGACTTATGTCTGTTGAACTCATTTTAAATTAGTTTGATTTACACTAATACTTAAGGTTAATATTGATCCAACTAAATATGTTTGGGTAAAATTAACTTAAGATTATTGTGTAACCTAAACTCATTAAAAATAAGTTTTAAAAAATGACCTATGAGTTCGGCGTAGGTACTAGAATGATCCAAGTAAAATGACATGTGGGAGGAGCTGGACATCCAACCCCACCCAATATCCACCACCACCCTGCACATTTCTATTCTTTCTACATTAGAATTTTGTCAATTACACACAATATTGACACACTAGTTGTTATCTTTGCTGCCAAATTCACATGATCCCACTGAAAGTGGAATTCACATGACTGGTACTTGCACATGTGGTTATAAACAGACATGGGATTACATGGACATTTAATTCATGGTGCAGAAAATAACAGACTGCTGCAACGCATGATGGGAAATATGTAAATGAGCCCATCGACCAGCACCAATCACAACAACCGTTACAATATCAACTTGAAAAAAGTAAAACTGTAAAAAAGGAGCAGTGTTATGACTCATTAGATTTTTATGTTTTCTATTTTCCTTCTACAGTCAACATTTCCCTTAATTATATATAAGATTTATTCATTCATCCATTCATTTTCTGTACCGCTTATCCAGTTCAGGGTCGCGGGAGTTGCTGGAGCTTATCCTAGCTATTATCAGGCGAGAGGCAGGGTACACCCTGGACAGGTCGCCAGTCTGTCGCAGGGTCAACACAATGAGACAGACAACCATAAGATAAGATTTATATAAGATTTATGAATATAAATATTTACTAATATAAGTCCAGACTCAGAGGTACGTTGTTGTTGGTGGTGGTTGCAGTTAAGTGGCTGCAGTTATTGTCCTCTGTCCTTCTCTCTATGGCTTTATTGTTAATTTGTCATATTTTCTTATTAGCACTGATGGAAAAGAATGCATTTATTTATATATAATTATTGATAATATATAATTAGATAATTAAATTAACTTCTCTTCACGATGAATTAAGTTTCAACCTTAAAATCTGTTTGGCCAGTGGCTCAGCAGCACATTTTACACTTTTGGAGGCAAAAAGTTTGGGCACCCTGCCATAAAAAATAAGTTTGATTAACCCTGATACATCTGTTAAAGTAATGTAGGTATATTTAGTTTAAACAACTCAATTACTTTATGGTGAAAAAGCATTGTAATCTTGCAATAGTGTTTGAACATAACACTGCATGTCCATCAATTATTTCAACTTGATTCCTTCATGTTACCTCAACATGAATTAATTAGGTAAATACTGATTTGTAAGGTTTTAAGTTAAAAGTACATAAAATAATAATGAACTTCTTATTAACACATTTTATTTAAGTAAAAGCTACATGTTAGATTTGAGTAACTTTAACAACAGAGAATCATTTTTTCAGTGTACCAGACGTTGGTGTTAGTGAACCCCCAGGTACCAGACATTGGTGATGGTGAACCCACAGATAGCAGATGTTGGTGTTGGTGACCCCCCAGATAGCAGATGTTGATGTTGGTGACCCCCCAGATAGCAGACATTAATGTTGGTAAACCCCCAGATACCAGACGTTGGTGTTGGTGAACCCCCAGATAGCAGACGTTGGTGTTGGTGACCCCCCTGGATACGAGAAGTTGGTGGCCCCCCAGATACCAGACGTTGGTGTTGGTAAACCCCCAGATAGCAGACATTGGTGTTGGTGAACCCCCAGATACCAGACGCTGGTGTTGTGACCCCCACCCCAGATACCAGACATTAGTGTTCGTGAACCCCCAGATACCAGATGTTGGTGTTGGTGACCCCCCAGAGAGCAGATGTTGGTGTTGGTGACCCCCCAGATACCAGACGCTGGTGTTGTGACCCCCACCCCAGATACCAGACATTAGTGTTGGTGAACCCACACATAGCAGACGTTGGTGTTGGTGAACCCACACATAGCAGACGTTGGTGTTGGTGACCCCCAGATAGCAGACGGTGTTGGTGACCCCCAGATAGCAAATGTTGGTGTTGGTGACACCCCAGATACCAGGCGGTGGTGTTGGTGCCCCCCCAGATAGCAGACGTTGGTCTTGGTTAACCCCCAGATAGCAGATGTTGGTGACCCCCCAGATAGCAGACGCTGGTGTTGGTGACCCCCCAGATAGCAGACGTTGGTGTTAGTGGGTGTTGGCGACCCACCCAGATAGCAGACGTTGGTGTTGGTGACCCCCCCAGATACCAAACATTGGTGTTGGCGACCCCCCAGATAGCAGACGCTGGTATTGGTGGCCCCTGGAATGGCTGAGCTCTTTATTGTGATCTATCAGAGCATATCTACATGTGAGGCTGAAAACTGTCAGAATCTTCATGGATCAGGACAGAACGTGATTGTTGGTGATCATGTTTACAGCTGTAAGAAAGTGTGACGAAAAACAACATAGCTGACCAAGATATTGCCAAATTGTGATTTTTATTATGAGTTAGGCAATAAATTATTTCTATGTTTATATTCAGATTAATCTCCCTGCACTGGCAGATTTATTTTGACAACCCTAAAAATTCTAAATGTATTTAGTTTACAGCAGTTACAATCGTCTGGCAACCCTCTGAAATTATCCAGGAATCTAGGTCAGGAAAGGTTGCTCTGGGGAATCTATCAGTGTATCAGTCAGTAACGATGGCCCACAAAACCTTTGTGGTCTCTAGAATCTCTCCATCCTGATTCTCCTCTCGCCAGAATCTTCCAGCAGTGCAGCATCCATGTGAAGCATTACGCACGAGTGTCACCACAGTATTTATGTTTCCTCGGTTATTACAGACTGTTACTCCACACCTGGTTACAGGTAACCTACCAATCAGTAAAACGTAAAGAGCACAAAATTTTCAGCAATTTATCTCAAAAGGAAAGGGAAGCGGTTTCTGAACTCCAAAATGATCCGAATATTGTAATAAAACCAGCTGATAAGGGTGGAGCTACAGGGGTTAGACAATGAAACTGAAACACTTGGTTTTAGACCACAATAATTTATTAGTATGGTGGGGGGCCTCCTTTTGCAGCCAATACAGCGACAATTCGTCTTGGAAATGACATCTACAAGTCCTGAACAGTGGTCAGAGGGATTTTAAGCCATACTTCTTGCAGGATAGGGGCCAGGTCACTACGTGATGCTGGCGGAGGAAAACGTTTCCTGACTCGCTCCTCCAAAACTCCCCAAAGTGGCTCAATAATATTCAGATCTGGTGACTTTGCAGGCCATGGGAGATGTTCAACTTCACTTTCATGTTCATCAAACCAATCTTTCATCAGTCTTGCTGTGTGTATTTGTGCATTGTCATCCTGATACACTGCACCGCCTTCAGGATACAATGTTTGAACCTTTGGATGCACATGGTCCTCCAGAATGGTTCAGTAGTCCTTGGCCCATCTAGCACAAGTCCTGGGCCAAGCGAATGCCGTGATTTGGGCAGCTGTGGTTTTACGTTTTTGGATACAATCCGGGTTAGCACCCGAACATCCCGTTCAGACAGCTTCCTCTTGCGTCCACAGTTAATCCTGTTGGATGTGGTTCGTCCTTCTTGGTGGTATGCTGACATTACCCTGGATACTGTGGCTCTTGATACATCACAAAGACTTGTCTTGGTCACAGATGCGCCAGCAAGACATGCACCGACAATTTGTCCTCTTTTGAACTCTGATACAATGTTGTATGCATTGCAATGTTTTGAGCAAA
>JALJCO010007898.1:0-67887 GCA_023101725.1 Atherinomorus stipes
TTTTAGTTTTATTCAAATGGACTGAAGTGTGTTATCTTGCTGTCGGTGTGTGTGTGAGGTGGTGAAACAGAGCAGGGATTTCTTTGTGTCCCTCAAGTCTGAAGCTTGCATTTTTCTCCTGTTGCTTTTAAGAAGAAAAGTTTAGTGCGTGCACATGAGAGGCGACCCTGAGCGGGTCTTCAGGCCAGTTCAGGTGCCTCCATCTCATCTCTGATCCTAAACTTTTATGGGGGGTCATAACTTCCGGGTGTCTTCTTTCAGAGCAGGGGAGGTGTGTTGGACCAGTGATTTGTTGGGAAGCCACATTCCTCCACATTCCAGCCAGACTTTCAGCCCAGTCCTACTGGTCCTGGCTCAGTCCTGGTCAGGAATCCAGCTCTAGTTTCCCCCGTCTGACTTGGTTTTATTGCTTCATTTCCCCTGCTCCTCGGTGCGGCAGACAGGACTTCACTTGTCGCCGTGTGGATACGACTCCTGACCTGTTATTTAGTTTATGGATGGGACGTCCGTGTTTTCCGTCTGCTGCTGGTCCACTAAACCTGCCCGCCTGGTTTCAGCAGCAGATGATGAATGTCTGCTCTGGTTGGCTCAGCAGAGTCAGACCTGTCATCCAGGAGCAATATTCCAACGTCAGCGCTGATCAGAGTCCAACTCCAGGAGAAAAATCGCACTTTCAGCCAACAGCTGTTAACACTTTCTAATCAAATCTGAACTCAGGTTTTTTCTTTGTAATGAAAGAATAACTAAAACGTGGTAAATACTACAGACTGGAATGGCTTCGGAGGGTCAGGTGTTAATCAGTTTCATGCAAACCCGTATCATTGTAGATAAACGGACGATGAGGACGATTGAGCCATACTAAACCACACATCAGACCTGTAGAGAATATTACACTTTTATAGAACAACTCCAGGATGCCCACGTGCTTTAATCCTCCAGCTGTCTGCCTGGTAGGTGAAGACACAACTGAACTCTGTAAATGAGGAAGTTTTAAAAACTCCCACAACAGTAAAATGAGACCGAGAGTTGAACCAGGATTCAACTCATTTAGACCCTCCAGTAGGGGCGGGTACTGGCACAGACACGATACGATACGAATCACGATACAATACAATATTGCGACACTGCGATATATTTTGATATATTTCGATATTCTAGGCACTATAGAGAAATTTGAAATGCAGATTGAAATAAAAGTTGTAGCTATGTGCATACATCAGATGACTGAAACAACAAATTGAGTCAAAATCAATTAAAGGTGTCAAAACCTGGGTTTTTACATACACAATCCCCTTACAGAAAAACCACATGAATTTCACATTGTGGTCCACATGTAGACCACATGTGAGTCACACATTTTTCACATGTGGATCACACTAAAATGTTCCAAAAACACACATTTGCACATGTGCAACATGTGATCCACATGTTTGTGCACATGTGCTCCACATGTGTATGAACATCTGTATGAAAATTTACCGACACAGACATTTACAGCGATAACCAACGTCATTTTTTTCCCATGTCGGTATATTCGGTGCTGCGGCCCCTTTAAGAAAGCCGGCAGTGGAATTGCCGGACTGGACGTTTTTGTTCTCTCAAACTTGCCGTAGTTTCTTGTAACGTGACATTCCTGCACTGAAGCGTCATGTTTTTCATCATCTTTTGCGTGTTTTCTGTACAACGTATGTCTGTAAATGATCAGTGACGTTTATTTGATGTCAGTGTAAAGTGATAAACGTTTAAAGGAACGTTGTTTGTGTTAAACGTTTTGACAACGGTAGTGATGCTAATTGCGTTAGCCTGTCTATTAGTTTTTCAATGTTAGGTTAGCATTCATGCTAATAGATAGTCGTGTGTGCATTTAATGGGAGACTCAGCACTGGTTGTCATGGACACAAAGTAATATTTGCTCATATGTAAATAAGAATCTAACTCATTTGAGTTAATCAATTTAATAATTAATAATTTATTCATTAATTTGTATATTTGTATGTTTGTATTTCAGTTTCATAGTGCTTCTCATATGTCCAAAACATCTCCTGGGTGTTTATTGAGGAACCTGTTAATCTATCTGCCAAACAGTTAAGGCAGAATATCTGTAGTAGTTTTTGTCTGTTCTGTACTTTTGAGAGAACATTTGTAGGAAAAATGTACCTACAGGTACAGAAATGTTCCTGTACCGTACCTCTATTTTTGAGTGTATTTCAGGGTGTGTTCACACTGGCAGTTTGGTCCGCTTCAACCGTGGTCCGATTCCACGGATAGTCCGCTTTGTTTGGTGCAGTCTGAACACCAACCGTACTCTGGTGCACCAAAGAAGCGGACTCTGATCCGCCTGAAAGCCGGGGGTCTCAGTTCACTTGCAAACGGGCTATCAGACTATCCAGCGTACCTAATGGAAGTGATTTTTATCGACTGCAATAAAGCAAAGAAGAAGAAGGAGGAGGAGGAAGTTGGGGAGATTGTCATTTGGGTTAAAGGGAAAATAAAGCAAATAGAGCATTTTTGAAGAAGCCGAGGTCAAAACAACAACAAAAAACAACTGGAAAATGTGTAGCCCAATGATAAGAAGCAGAAAGATTTCCACTTTGATTACGGAGTCCAGTTTTCTTCTTCTTCCTGCTTTATCATCATTGATCGGTGGTTGTATTGGGGAGTAATACGTCGACGCCACCCCTAGTGGGCAGTTGTTTAACTACTGGGTGGTTTGGACCGTTTCAGTTAATGCAGTATGAACGCGTGCCAAAGCAAAGAAAAGTCCGACATTTTCAGGAATCCCCACCCAATCAGACCGAGGTCCTGGACTATCCTGGTGTGAATGCACCCTCAGTGTGTCAGTATTTTGTCACACCCCTACTCTCCAGGTGATGTTTGGTCCAACAGCTAACCTGAGAGTGTAAAACATGTACAACTTTCAGAGCTTCTAGAAGGGATAAAACAAAGTAAAATAGTACAAAATAAAGTGTGTTCTAGATGATTCTGTGTGTAGGGTTTCATCTAATGGAACATTTTGAGTTTTATTTTTCTCTGTTCGATTTATTTTGTGATGTTTCCAGGTGAGCTTCATTTGTGCAGTGATTCCCAATCCTGGTCCTCAAGGCACACTCTCCTGAAGACTTTCCATGTTGTCCTGTTGAAACACAGCGCACTCACATTAATGGGTCAGTAGCAGACTGGTGCAGAGCTCGTCAGAGATCCAGTTAATTTGAATCAGCTGTGTCCTAGCAGGGCAACATGGAAGTCTGCAGGATAGTGTGCCTTGATGACCAAGACTGGGAATCACCGCATTAGGGAGCGTTGTACTTGTTCCACATTTCATTTGAATTATTTATATAATCTACAGCTTCAGGTGTCTCCAGGTCTGTGTTGGAGCCAGTTCTCCAGTGTAGGGGTCACTGCCTCCAGTGATATTTCCATCACTGGGATCTGTCAATGGCTTCCTCTGCTGCTTATCCCTGATCACAACATCCGGTTTGTTGGTCGTCATCATGTCCTGGGTCTGTATCTGCGGATCCTGCAGGATTTTGGCTCTCTGGTTCTCAACCAGCGTAGGAGGTGTTTCCCATTGTGGTCTAGGGGTCTCCAGTCCAGATGATGTTCCATGTCTTCATTTCCTTCCAGTATCTCACATCCTGGTGATGGGTGCTTGATCCCAGGTGCACAGCCTGTATCTGGGATCCAGTCTGGTGTGGTAGACTTTGATTTGGTCTGGTAAATAAGACCGGGGATCTACTCTGGTATGGTAGACCTGAGATCCAGTCTCATCCAGTTCTGGTATAGTAGACATGGGATCTAGTCTGGTGTAGTAGACCTGGGATCTAGTCTAGTATAGTTAGAACTGGGATCTAGTCTGGTATTAGTAGACCTGGGATCCAGTCTGGTATGGTAGACCTGGGATCTAGTCTGGTATACTGTAGTAGACCTGGGATCTAGTCTGGTATGGTAGACCTGGGATCTAGTCTGGTATAGTAGACCTGGGATCCAGTCTGGTATGGTAGACCTGGGATCTAGTCTGGTATAGTTGACCTGGGATCTAGTCTGGTATGGTAGACCTGGGATCCAGTCTGGTATATTAGACCTGGGATCCAGTCTGGTATAGTAGACCTGGGATCCAGTCTGGTATAGTAGACCTGGGATCCAGTCTGGTATGTGGTAGACCTGGGATCTAGTCTGGTATGGTAGACCTGGGATCTAGTCTGGTATGGTAGACCTGGGATCTAGTCTGGTATGGTAGACCTGGGATCCAGTCTGGTATGGTAGACCTGGGATCCAGTCTGGTATGGTAGACCTGGGATCCAGTCTGGTATAGTAGACCTGGGATCCAGTCTGGTATGGTAGACCTGGGATCCAGTCTGGTATGGTAGACCTGGGATCCAGTCTGGTGTGGTAGACCTTGGATGTAGTCTGGTACAGTAGACCTGGGATCCAGTCTGGTATAGTAGACCTGGGATCTAGTCTGGTATGGTAGACCTGGGATCCAGTCTGGTATAGTAGACCTGGGATCCAGTCTGGTATGGTAGACCTGGGATCTAGTCTGGTATAGTAGACCTGGGATCTAGTCTGGTATAGTAGACCTGGGATCCAGTCTGGTATAGTAGACCTGGGATCCAGTCTGGTATAGTAGACCTGGGATCCAGTCTGGTATGGTAGACCTGGGATCCAGTCTGGTATGGTAGACCTGGGATCCAGTCTGGTGTGGTAGACCTGGGATCTAGTCTGGTATGGTAGACCTTGGATCTAGTCTGGTATGGTAGACCTTGGATCTAGTCTGGTATGGTAGACCTGGGATCCAGTCTGGTATAGTAGACCTGGGATCCAGTCTAATAATTTTTGGTATGGTAGACCTGGGATCCAGTCTGGTATAGTAGACCTGGGATCCAGTCTAGAGTTTTTAGTGCACTTGATGGGCTTTTTATTGTAATTATTTTCATTGTTTACAGTCTAATGTTGCACATCTTTGACCAGCTGTTGTTTGTAGCGGGTTATAAATAAAGTTGCAGTTGTTTGGAGCTGTTTGCTTCCATCATTAACGTTTCCATTCACGCAGGTTTAACCGTCACATTGTGTCCTTTCTCTGCTCAGCGTGAAATCTGTCTAGAACCTCGAGGAAAGAAGGAAGCAGGGTACAAGAGAGCGTTAGAGAAGCAACACACACGAGCAGCAGCAGCTTAACTGGTGGAGGACAGGAAGGTGTTGCGGTGTGCCAGAAGGCCCTCACTCAAACCCCAGTAGATGGGACTGTGGCCCGGCCTCTCAGCCGTCAAAGGCTCCTTTCATGGTGGAGGCTGCAGGAATGCAGCAGCCTGCAGACTGTAGTCGGGGGCAACGGGATGCTTTCCCATCCCCCGTTTTCCAAGGAAGTTAATGCATGCAATCTATCACGACCTCTACCTGGTCTGAGGAGGCTCAGAGCCCAGCTGGGTTTGGCAGGAACACAAAACCAGTTCAGACGCCGTGTAAACTGTAAACACAGAAGACAACGATTTCCAAATCTCCCAGTCTGAAAAAAACTGGTTCTAAATGTTCATCAACATTCAGTGGCTACGGAAAGTATTCAGGCCCCTTTTAAACTTTTTACTGTTTTATTGCAGCCATTTGCTAAAATAAAAAAAAGTTCATTTTATTTCACATTAATGTACAATCAGCACTCCATCTTGACAAAAAAAAAACTAGAAATGTAGAAAATTTTTTGCAAATTTATTAAAAAAGAAAAACTGAAATATCACATGGTCATACTTATTCAGAGCCTTTGCAGTGACTCATATTTAACTCATCTGATGTCCATTTCTTCTGATCCTCCTTGAGATGGTTCTACTCCTTAGGGCGGCTGTGGCTCGGGTGGAGGGGAGGTGGGTTTTTAACCGGGGGGGGTGGGGGGGTTGATTCGGGGCTCCCCCGACAGATGAGAGTGGTCGGGGGAGAGAGACTTACCCAAGAGGAGGCTCGATGTGGGTATAGGGAGGGAAGGAGGGGGGGGGTGGGGGGATGGGGGAAGAAGAGAAGGGGGGTGGAGGGGTAGAAAGATGGAGGGGGAAAAGAGAATCCCCCTCACCATTGGAGTCCAGCTGTGTTTAATTAAACTGATTGGACGTGATTAGGAAAGACACACACCTGTCTATATAAGAGCTTCCAGCTCACAGTGCATGTCAGAGCAAATGAGGATCATGAGGTGGAAGGAACTGTCCAAGGAGCTCAGAGACAGAATTGTGGCGAGACACAGATCTGGACAAGGTTACAAAAGAGTTTCTGCAGCACTAAAGGTTCCTAAGAGCACGGTGGCCTCCATAGTCCTTACATGGAAGAAGTTTGGGACGACCAGAACTCTTCCTAGACCCGGCCGTCCAGCCAAACTGAGCAATGGTGGGAGAAGAGCCTTGGTGAGAGAGTAAAGAAGAAGCCAAAGATCACTGTGGCTGAGCTCCAGAGATGCAGTAGTGAGATGGAGAAAGTTCCACAAAGTCAGTATCACTGCAGCCCCCACCAGTCGGGGCTTTATGGCAGAGTGGCCCGATGGAAGCTTCTCCTCAGTGCAGACATATGAAAGCCTGCATAGAGTTTGCCAAAAACACATGAAGGACTCCCAGACTGAGAGAAATAAGATTCTCTGGTCTGATGAGACCAAGATTGAACTTTTTGGAGTTAATTCTAAGCGGTATGTGTGGAGAAAACCAGGCACTGCTCATCACCTGCCCAATACCATCCCAACAGTGAAACATGGTGGTGGCAGCATCATGGTATGGGGGTGTTTTTCAGCTGCAGGGACAGGACGACTGGTTGCAGTTGAAGGAAAGATGAATGCAGCCAAGTACAGAGATCCTGGAAGAAAAGCTCTTCCAGAGTTCAGGAGCTCAGACTGGGCCGAAGGTTCACCTTCCAACAAGACAATGACCCTCACACACAGCTGAAATAACAAAGGAGTGGATCAGAACCACTCTGGACCATTCTGGACCGGCCCAGCCAGAACCCTGACTTAAACCCAACTGAGCATCTCTGAGAGACCTGAAAATGGCTGAACACCACCGTTCACCATCCAACCTGACAGAACTGGAGAGGATCTGCAAGTAAGAATCAGAAGATCCCAAATCCAGGTGTGGAACATTGTTGCATCATTCCCAAGAAGACTCATGGCTCAGAAGTACTTCTACTCAGTACTGAGCAAAGTACTAAATACTTATGACCATGTGATATTTCAGTTTTTCTTTTTTAATAAATTTGCAAAAATTTCTTCATTTCTGTTTAATTCTGTCAAGTTTGGTGCTGAGTGACATTAATGAGAAATAAAATGAACTTTTTTGATTTTGGCAAATGGCTGCAATAAAGCAAAGTGTGAAAAGTTTAAGGGGGTCTGAATACTTTTTGCACCTACTGTAAAATTGTAAATAGGGATGTCACGATTACAGATTTTATGGTACAATTGTTGTCAAGTAATTAAGTAGGATTTTAGGATTATCTCAATTATCTTAAAAGTTAATTAATTTCCCATCTATAAATGATTAAGATAACGTGAACACTTTTGTAAAAATTGCTGTCTAAGTTTCAGTCAGGGCTGTTAGAATTAATGTGTTAGTGCAAAGAGATTAACCTGTGGAATTTGCACATTTTATCCCAGTGTTTTCGTAAGGATTAAAGGAGGAAAAAAACGTGTTAATTTGGCAGATTTGTGCATTACAGGTTTTAATGCACTTTAAAACTGTTACGCATTGGTTAGACCTGGCTGTTAGAACATGTTAGACCTGTGTTTCCATGACTACAGCGTAGACGTTTTTCTCGCTGACTTAAATTGGAAAGAATTTCATTCAGGAATGAAAACTTCAAGAATGATGTAAAATATTTGGTTCAGATTCCTCCGCGTTTTAGTTTCTGCCGTCCAAACAGGGAACGCACCAGCGGGCATGTAGCAGAGAGGATGGACATGCGTGGTCCGAATGAGGGGGAGGAAGTCTGCAACCATGTTCAGGTTTTACAGCGGCATGCTGTAGGAGAGCAGAGTGGAGGGTGGTTACTATAGTAACGGTGGAAATCTGACGTGATGCGGGAAAAATAAGACTTACCAAATGAAAAAGAGTCCAGCGCAGCCCTGCCTCTGCATACCGTACTGCTCTGAAAAACAACATCAATGAGATTTTACAGCTAGATAAAGACTTCTGGACCAGGACTGACGGGGACTTATCACATCCGGCTCACGTCCTGAGGGAAAAACTAATGTGGTCCAGTAATGGGAGGAAAACCACGGACCAGCACAGACTCGATCTGAAGCATTTCTGCGAGAATTAGAGCAGATAGTCATCAGCCAACCTGCATTTTATCTCAGTGTTATGTAAGAATAAGAATAATTTAGAAGTGAGGAAGAGGAGGAGTGGATGTGGAAGTCAACTGGAAGCCGATGGAGTTGAACTGGAGTCAGACAGGTGTAAACTCAGCAGTTTTTCTCATACTGGAACCTGTCCAGGAAAGCAGAGAACTACATGAGCTTGATGTTTGCCATTGTGTAGCATCTGCTCTTCTTCTAACATCTGTCTGGAAACGACTGGGAAGTGAGGAGACCAGTTCTGGAGTTTTAGGAGAGGAACGTGGTCCCGTTCTGGTCTGATGCAGGATTCCATGTCATTTTTATGAACTTCTTCCACAACTTTTATCTCCAGTTTGTCTCAGATTGGTGAACTTCTGTCCATCTTTCCATCTGAGAGACCCTGAAATGCTCCTTTATATCCAGTCATGTTACTGGTCTGATTAGGTATTAAAGTCTCCTCCTATTATTATTTCATTATTATTTTTGTTGCTTCTGTTCCAACTTTTTACAGACGTGTTTCTGCATCAGATTCACAATCAGAGAAGATTTTCCATGAAATAAATGGCTGAAATGTTGTTTATGTTCTACTGGGGATAAAATATGTGTTGATGAGTTCAGTCAGTCATTGTTTTATGTTTTCATTTACACTTGTAGGGTTAGTTGTGACTGTTGAGTTGGATTTGGACTTTAATTCATGTCAGACATAACTGGATTTGCGTTACACCTTGATGCTGTAGTTTAAAACTATTTTCAGTCAGTTTATCTATCAAATACAGAAGAGTATTACGTCCACTGAAGGGGAAAAAAATAATTCTGAGATTAAAGTCAGAATTCTGACTTCTTTTTTTAAAAATAATAATTCAAGAAAATGTGAATATGTCCTTTTTTTGTTCTGGAAAGTTTTCCAAATTCTCAGATTAAAGCCAGAATTCTGAGTTTTTTCTCAGAATTCTGGCTTTTTTTTCAGAAAAGATCTTGCGAAGTCTGAATACTGAGATTGAAGTAAGAAATCTGACTTTAAAAAGAAAAAAAACTCTGACATATTTAGTTTTTTATGTTCTGGATGATCTGAATTCTAAGATTAATGTCAGAATTAATCTTTTTCTGACTTTTTTATTTTTATTTTTTTTAATTTTGCGAATATTTTGTTTTTTTGGTCTGGAAAGAAGTCTTATTTCTGAAATTAAAATCAAAATTCAGACTTTTTCTCAGAATTCTGGCTTCTTTTTCAGAAAATTAAAAAAAAATACATTGCAAATATTTCCTTTTTAATATTCTGGAAAGAAGTCACAATTCTTACCTTTTTCCTCAGAACTTTGACTTTGTTTCAGAATTTTTTTTTGTTTTTTAAATCTCCCAAATATTTCCCTTTCATGTTCTGGAAAGAAGACTTTTTTCAAATAATAATAATTGTTTTTAAAATGCCGTTATGTTCTGGAAAGACGTCCAAATTCTGAGACTAAGGTTTGAATTCTGACTTTTTTCAGAAAAAAAAAAACCCTCAGAAAATATTTCTTTTTTTATGTTCTGGATAGAAGTCAGATTTCTGAGATTAAAGTCAGAATTGGGACTTTTTCAGAATATATATATATATTCTTTTAAATATTGCAAATGTTTCTTTTTTACAGTATGTTGTAGAAAGACATCAGTTCGGACTTTTTTCCTCAGAATTTGGACACTTTTTCAGAAATTATTGGGGTTTTTTTTCTCAGGAATATTTCCTTTTTTATGTTGTGGAAAGAAGTCAGAATTCTGACTTTTCCCTCAGAGCTATTTTTTCCTTCAAAGGCCCTGCTACTCTTCCATAGTCAGGAGTGTTTTCGCTCAGATCCAGTCAGTCTGAGTCTCAGTCTAAAAACGAAGGTTGTGATCGTGTTTACAGCATAACTCTGATCATTTCCACTTTCAGATTTATCGTCTGCTCATTTCTTTGAAAGCGTGTTTTGCATGTTTGGCTTTGCTCTTAGAATCTGTAAAGCTGGTGATTTAAAGTGTGAAGAGTGATAAGTGTGTGAATCAGATCTGCGCTGTTTTAGCTGCGCTCAGGCTGGCAGTAATCACATCCAGAAGGTGGGATGAGACACCCGTCTCATCGTAATGAGACGACACCTCTGGCTGCCTCTTTGTGGGAAACATGAGTCATTTGATGTGGAAACACGTGTAGCTTACCTGAGTAAAAGCTGGTATGTGTGTTGACTTCATAATATTTAGCTGTTCACAGTCTCATTTAACATTCTTTCAGGAACAGATCACTGCTGCTTGCTTCCTCGCTGACTGCTGCAGTTTATCTGAACCAGATGGTGGAGTCTGATCAGGAGAATGGAACTGGGACCAGCGTGCTGCTGGCTTCCCCTCCCTCAGATCTGCAGAGTCATCCTGCACGATGTTCAGGAGATGGAAATAAGACTGGCTGTATGCAGGAGGATGTTGGGGACAAGTTTTATCTAATAATGCGTGTTTATCATACTGGTGGGACTGCGTTTGGGTTCAGATCCTCGTTATTTTAAGCCGTCTGTATTAACGCTACGTGCTCTTGCTTGCTCGAGTCCTCAGCACCACCGATTTCCTCCCGCAGACACATCTGTCAACCACATGCTGCATATTACTGCTCCACGGATATGGTTTTTTCAGGATGATGCCCATTATATAGAGCTTGAGGAGTTGTCGTCACAGCGCGTCGCCCCGCCCCTCCGAACCGGCGTTCCGCCATGTTGTTTGTACGCTTACTGAGAGCTACGTTGGTCGTGACTGGAGATGCTGGGTTATAATGTTGAGTGAAGGACAGTGTCAGCTCTTCGCACAGTCAAGATGATAAAAAAAAAAAGACAAACAAGGGTGAGTTACGGTTTTTCAAGATCTCCGGTTTGAAAAAAGAAAAAAAAAATCAGATTGTAAACTGCTGAAGTGACAGGGGGCGCCAAGTGGCTGACAGCTGCAGTCTGAAGGACAGAGATTAGCAACATGCAGCATGCCGTCTGTTCTCCAGCTAGTGATCCCTTTGTGACTGATAATTGTGGTATCCTTAAAAACTACTCTGTGATTCTGTCCTTGCAGATAGTTTTAATAATGAGGAATCAATCAGTACGATGTGGCCGCTAGATCCTTCCCTCACACACGGCCGTGCTCAGCTGGGAGCAGTCATGTGGAACATGTCATCGTGTGTGCAGGAACCAGTAAACAATATTCCAGTCATACCAGTGTGCCTGTGAAGATGCTGCTTTGCTGTGAGAATGAACCGGACACTACGACCCTGGATAAGATCGTCCTTGTTTGCTGTGCATTTGCAAACGTAGCTATGCTAAATCGTTGTTGTCAAGACTAGCACTCAAGCGAACATGAGGTGATGAAAACTCCGGTTACTTTCTTTTATCTGTTTACTCGTGATGTTCGACACCACTGACTCTGCCTGACAGCTTATTTTGGTCTTTCACAAATCAGACACACACTAATCACCGTTTTCTTTTTTTATAAATAAATGATTGAAACCACGTTAAATATCGTCCTCCTTACATGTTTACTGACAGCTCACAAATGTTTTCTTAACTAGTAGCATAACAGTTAACTGTGTAAAAGGCAGAATAACACTTCTCTAACATTAACAGAGCAAAATTACAAATATTACCACGTTACAAACTGATTGTGAAGACTAAATAATTCACAATGCATCAGCCGCATGTCTCCATGGAGGACGGAGGTAAGCGGTCCAGACTACTGTCCCACTCTGAGCCATTCAGCTCAGATGAGTCCAGTCCGGATATGTCCCCTAGTTTCTCCAAATAAGTCTTCTTTGTGCTAGACATTAAATTATTTCTGTACGGCTTTTCTTCTTTGCTCCTTTTCCCTCCAATGTTAAAACTCCCGTCAGCTCTCGTTTTGACAGTCAAATCCGTACCAACATCATGGCGGCGCGACTCCGCTTCGCTCAGAATTGTCACGTGACTCCTCAGGCTCTATAGTCTGCAGAGCACCTCCAGCAATCATGACACAGTCCTCCAGAAAGCCAGTCTGGTAGAAGCTCGCTGTGAGGAGGAGTCCCGGAGCTCTGAGCGTTTCCAGTCCGTGGAACTGGACTGCTTTTTGTACGAGACAGAATGTTCTGGTTTCTATTTCAGCGTCACCTCCAGCTTTATGACAGTAAACAGAGTGATAGTCTGGTTGGGTTTGCTCTGTGTGAGGAACACCGCTGTGCAGCAGGACGTCAGAAACCTTTTCTCTCTGTGACTCATCGCTCGATAGAAAGAGGTTTATAAAACAGTTCATCTCATCTTTATTTGGACCTTCATCAGCTGCTGCTGCTGCTGTTCTTCCTGGTCCATTATGTATAAATATGTACGCACATATGAGCATCTAAACTAGAGATGCACCGAAAATTCAGCCACTAAAAGTTTTCAGCTGAAAGACGTAAATCACCAAAGCAACACGGCCGAAACTTGTGATAACGCAGCAAACAGCATCCAGCACGCGACTTCTGCACGTCGTGTTTTTATGTGAGAACATGTTTAATTTCAGTCTTTCAGTCAGTTTTCAGCCTGGATGTTAGTATTTGTTGTAGTAGTACTACAGAGAAGAATTTAAAATGCATCATGCTGTGTACACGAGTGGGGTATTTTCAGTTTTAATAACATTGTGCGTTGCTGTAATGTCAGAGGTAAATAAATATTTTGATGCTTTTGTGTTTGAGTGATTGGGGTTCGTACATCACATGGTTCTGATAACTGACATAATCATTTCTTTCACGGTTTCGGTTTTCGGCCTTTATTTGCTCATTTGAAAAAAAAAAAAAATTTGTTTTTGGTTTCGGTGACTAATTTTCATTTCGGTGCATCCCTGATCTATACAGACAAAATGCTTTCCATCTGCATACAAATATATTGCAGTCGTGCATACGAACTCTGAAACATGCCATAAGTGCACATGCTGCACTCACACATGCCTGAACAGTATATGACTCAAGAAAACCCAGATCTCAGTTACTGTATAAACATTTCCATATACAAACACACACATACATACACACACAAATCCCCTATACAGCATTATTATTATTAGTAGTAGTAGTAGTAGTAGTAGTAGTGTGGTTGGCATCATGTGACATCTTGTTAAATAGATAAACTGCTCAAAGTTAGCTTGTAAATATGGAAAGAAACTTCGCTGTTTCTATTTTACAAAATGTAATCAGGTTACCTTCTGGTTTCACAAACCCCAATGGTAGAGGTATCTGGTTACCTGGTCTAACTAACCCTAGAGGTATCTGGTTACCTGGTCTGACCAACCATAACAGAAGAGGTTTCTGGTTTTTCGGCCTAACCAACCCCAATGATAGAGGTATCTGGTAATCTGGTCTGATTAACCCCAGTGGTAGACGTTTCTGGTTATGTGGTCTAATTAACTCCAGTACTACAGGTTACTGGTTACCTGGTCTAACCAGTCCTAACGATAGAGGTATCTGGTTATCTGGTCTAACCAGTCCTAACGATAGAGGATTCTGGTTATCTGGTCTAACTAACCCTAACGGTAGAGTTATCTGGTTACCTGGTGTTACTAGTCCTAACGGTAGAGGTGACTGGTTATGGACTTGAGGCCAGCCTGGTTTCCTGGCCATGTTCTTGTGCATATTTAGATGCATGCATGTATTTGTTTCATTAATGTTCATTGGATGATTGTGTGTATTTATGGAGAGGTTGGTTAGTTGGTTGGTTTAACTGGCAGAGTTGTGTTGGACAAGTCAGATGGTCCAGTCACTGAGTTTTGTGTCATCTTTGGGATTTAACTGTTACATGAAGATTCTGTGGAGGGCTGATTCTTTCTTGTCAGGGTTGCGTGTCAGAAATAAAGGAAGCTGAATATGAATTTATTTGTTCCTGTAGTAATGCTGTGAAAGCAAACGTTCCCTGAACACCTCAGCGTTATACAGGCAGACTGGGAGGAACTGGTCTATTTACTGGTGCTATGAATATTGGTCCGTTTTGACAAACTTCAGATATTTGAATTCTTATATTACACGGTGTTATAGAGTCAGTGAACGTGTCTGAGCGTCACACGGTGCCGTAACACCTCTGTTTTCCATCTTGCAGCTGATCCAGGCCTGTCAGCTGATGCCGATATTCTGGCTGAAGCTCAGAGTGGAGCTGCACCGACAGCTGAAGGTAGGAGAAGATCTCCGTCCACCCTCTCCTCACCGTGGAAACACTGATGGGAGTTTACGGACCTGCTTTGGGTCGTAGTTCTGACTGGAGAGCTTAATGATTCTCACATCTTCAGTTACATCAGGATGAACAGTCAGGAACAGAAATCCATTGTCCCCCGTCTGACATTCGCCTTCTCCAGGTTATTTCCTGGAATTCCAAGAACCGGTCAACAACATCACCCACTTCCAGGGCCAGACGGCGACGCTGCACTGCAAAGTGACGGGAAACCCTCGCCCGTCCATCCGCTGGCTGAAGAACGACGCTCCCGTGGTCCTGGAGCAGGGACGCATCACCATCCGCAGGACGGAGGCCGGATCCAAGCTCCGCATCCAGGACCTGGACACCACCGACACCGGATACTATCAGTGCGTCGCCTCCAACACGCTGAAGGCCATCTCCGCCACGGGCGTCCTCTACGTCAAGCTGGGTAAGCCCCCGTCTCTGCAAACCGGGGTCAGACTCCTCACTTTCAGTTCTAATTTAGACTGGAAACACTGAGAATGTTTGCTAGGTACGGAAGAACATGAGGGCCATTAAACAAAAAAATACTATTCTGAGAAAAAAGTCAGAATTCTGACTTTTTTTGCAGAAATTGAAAAAACAAATCTCCCTTTTTCATGTTCTAGAAAAAAGTCAGAATTCATAAATCTTTAATCTCAGAATTCTGACTTTTTCCAGAAATCTCCTGAAGTTTTTTTTTTAAATGTTGTGGAAAAAAGTCATTCTGACATTTTTCTCAGAATTCTGACTTTCTTTCAGGAATTTGGGGGGGTTCACCACTTTTTTTCTTTTTTTAAAGGTACAGTATGTAAGAATTACTGACATCTAGTGGTAAAGATGGGTATTTGGAAGAAAGGATGTTTTCTTTCAAATGACTCCATATGCCAAGCACTGTTGTGAATGTACGGTGGCCATTCGTAGCCAAAATCCAAACATAAAGATGTTTTCATCTGTGAGTGGATCAGTGGTCTTAGGTGTAGCTATGACTGTACTATGAAGAACTACTTTTACAGTATACCTAGTGAATATGAAGTTTTTATACAGCTTTTTAAAGTGCATTATATTTGGACATTGCTTCAACTCCTTTGCAAGTCCATTCCATGACTTTACCCCCGTACCAAAACACAAAATCCCTTCAATGTTGTTTGCCCCCTACAAGTTTTTAGATGAGCTTTTTCTCTAAGATTGTGACCCCCTGTGTTTTCCCAAAAAAAGCGTTTGAATATTTAATGGTAGTAAGTAATTCTTTGCTTTGTACATTATTTGTACTGTCTGAAACTCTATGATGTCCATAAGTTTTAATAATTTGGACTTTAGAAATAATGTATTGGTGTGATCTAGATATTTAACATTATGAATTATTTGTATTACTCTTTTTTGCAAAATGACTAAGGAGTAAAGTGAAGTTTTGTATGTGTTGCCCCGGACTTCAGCACAGTAAGTTAAATATGGTAAAATAAGTGAACAGTGAAGAATATGGAGTGATTTATAACCCAGAAAATGTTTTGCTTTATAGGTAAGGCAAGTTTATTTGTATAGCACATTTCATGTACAGGACAATTCAAAGTGCTTTACATAAAACATCATAAGCATTACAGCGGGGTGCAAAAGGGAAAAAAATGAAGAATAAAAAATGTAAACATTAAAAATATTTAAGATTAAAAAGAGAGAATATAGAGACGTGCGGATTTTAACTTTTGAATAAAATCTACGTAAATGCAGCTGAGAACAGGTGGGTCTTCAACCTGGATTTAAATAAACTAAGTGTTTCAGCTGATCTGAGACTTTCTGGGAGTTTGTTCCAGACGTGTGGAGCATAGAAGCTGAACGCAGCTTCTCCATGTCTGGTTCTGACTCTGGGAACTGATAAAAGGCCGGATCCAGATGACCTGAGGGGTCTAGTTCATACTGGGTCAAGAGGTCACTGATGTATTTTGGGCCTAAACCATTCAGAGCTTTATAGACCAGCAGCAGAACTTTAAAGTCTATTCTCTGATGGACCGGCAGCCAGTGTAAAGACCTCAGAACTGGACTGATGTGGTCCACTTTTCTGGTCTTTGTGAGAACTCGGGCAGCAGAGTTCTGAATGAGCTGCAGCTGTTTAACTGATTTTTTAGGTAAACCAGTAAAGACGCTGTTACAGTAGTCAAGCCGACTGAAGATGAATGCATGGACTAGTTTTTCCAGATTTTCCTGAGACATCAGATCTTTTATCCTTGAGATGTTCTTCAGGTGATAGTCGGCTGATTTAGTGATCGCTTTGATGAGTTTTTCAAAGTTTAGGTCTGAGTCCATCACTACACCCAGATTTCTGGCCTGATTGGTGGTTTTTATGTGGATGGACTGAAGTTCTGTGACAACCTGATGTCGTTTCTCTTTGGCTCCAAAAACAATCACCTCAGTTTTGTTTTTGTTCAGCTGAAGAAAGTTGAGGCACATCCAGTCATTAATCTCCTCAATACATTTACCAAGAGCCTGTACAGGGCCCCGGTCTCCTGGTGATACTGTAATATATAGCTGTGTGTCATCTGCGTAGCTATGGTAACTAATGTTGTTGTTCTTTATAACCTGGGCCAGTGGGAGCATGTGGATGTTGAACAGGAAGAGGCCCCAGGATAGAGCCCTGGGGAACTCCACAGGTCATTTTTGTCTGCTCAGATGTAAAATTACCTACTGACACAAAGTACTTCCTGTTAATAATACTTGAAATTTTATTTTGTATATATTAAAGGCCCAAGAGTAGAGTCTCAAAGATGCGGTCTGAGACGGATTTCACTCACTTAAGTTTAGCGTTTATTTTTCAGGGGGGGGGGGGGGGGGGGACTACAGTATGGACTCTACCTTAAACTATTTTTTGGGGTGATTCTTCGATTTTGCCCATGTTTGTGTTTTAGTTTTTTTTTTTTGGGTTTTTGTTTTGTTTTTAACATGAGACCAAGTTGTCTGCCACTCTCCACCTTCAGTTAAATTTTTTTCTTTTTTTCCAGAAATTGATATGTCATGTTTTTGACAGTTAAAGAAAAACGTTTTGCCCTCTGCTGGAGAAAAAAAAAACCCACTTTCTTCACATCTTCACACCCAACCTATAAAGATAGACGAAGTGAAGCATTTAAATTTGACAAAAAACAAAAAGATTTTTGAACAAAAATCCTGATTTTAAAAATGGTCCCGATTTTCTTTTTCAGCCCTATTCTCCCCCTAATGTTTGTCAGATTAAACAGGTTTCTTATATTATGTAACATGTTCTTTAAAAAAAGTTTGTATTTGATTTTCAGGACAGGTGCCAACCCACGGACCAGACGAACCGTAAGTCCACATTTCCTGCACCAGTTTCTCTGTTTTCTCTGCGTCCGACTTTTTCCTGCATTCATTTTTCTATTACTCTGCTTCCATTTCTATATTTCCTGCTTTACTTTATTTTTTATTCCGTAGTTCTGTGCGCAGCTGAAACAGAAACTGGTTTTTGAAAGTCTTTAATCAGTGAATCGGGGCGAGACCTTCATGCAGGACAGTAGAAGTTCTGTCGTTCCCAGTTCACATGCGGTTCTAATCTAAAAACTATTTCTCTTCCTCCGCTTGTTTCTCAGTTTGCTGATTACTGCTGTGTGTATGCATGTGTTTCCCTGCATATTTAACTGGTTTTCCATGTTTATTCCTGGGTCACCTTCATTTCTTCCTGGTTCTTTGTCTGTTCTTCATTCAGTTTCCAACCTTTTGGATTAATTTTAAGTTATATTTGTGCTTCCTGCCAGTGCAGCACTGGTTTAGCTGGGATTCAGTTTCCTGAGGAATAAAGATGAACCGAGCAGTGACTGAGCAGGATTAAGTCTGTTATCATCTTGTGTGTCAGTAAGAATCAGAGCAGCTGTTTGGATGTTTCCTTGAAGCTTTTTTATAATCTCTGCTAAAGGACGACCACAGCAGCTCGTTCTGTTTGCAGTTACAGACTTTTTTTTTCTCAGCCATGTATGCCGACCACACTGACTAACCTGTTATTACTGGAAACTAACAACTTATCCATCTCCTACTAAAACCCCCGTTCCAAAATAAGATAGGATCGTGTGAAATGTAATTAAAAACAGAATATAACGATTTCCAGATCTCATCAACACGTTTTATTCCCGGTAGAACATAAACAACATACCAGATGATGAAACTGAGACATTTTATCTTTTGATGCAAAATATTCACTGATTGTGAATCTGAGCAACAAAAAGCTGGAAAATAATAATAATAGGAGGAGACTTTAATATATAGTAACATGACTGGGAATAAAAGGAGCATTTCAGAGAGGCAGAGTCTCTCAGATGGAAAGATGGACAGAGGTTCACCAATCTGAGACAAACTGGCTCTAAAAGTTGTGGAACAAGTTCAGAAAAATGTTCCTCAGACTTTGAAGCTCCTCCATCTACAGTTTATCCACAGTTTATTTCCATATATGAAAAGGAATTAAATAAAAAATACTTTATTTATCCCAGGGAAATTCAATATTGTAATAGGCTGTCTCTCTCTCTCTCTCTCTCTTTCTTTTGTCTTCCAAACAATATAGCATAAGTACAACATAATAAGTGTAAAAACAATAATCAATCAATCAATCAATCAATCAATCAATCAATCAACACACCAACCAACCCATCCATCCATCAGTCAGTCTTGTTCTTCAGGGTGATGGCTGTTATACCTGTTATTCTATTATTATTCTATGATTATTATATCATATTTGATATATATATATCCCATTTATTCCCCTTTGTTTCCATTTATTCCCATATATTCCTATTTATTCCCGTTTATTCCCATTTGTTTCCATATATTCCCGTTTATTTCTATATTCTCATTTATTTCCACATATGCTTGTTTATTCCCATATATTCCCATTTATTTCCATATATTTCTGTATATTCCTATATTCCCATTTATTTCTATTTATTCCTGTTAATTTCCATATAATCTTGTTTTTTTCCACATATGCCTGTTCCCATATATTCATTTTTATTTCCCATATATTCCTGTTTATTCTCATATATTCCCATATATTCTCATTAATTCCCATGGAAAGTTTCTGATGGAACTTTGCAGCCCTAGTCGCACTGGACTATAAGTCGCATTTATGTATTGAAAATAGGGTAATTTTAGTATTTTTCATATCCTATTTATAACTTCTAAAACTTCTCCAATCACTCTGATTCTAAAGTTAATGTCTGGAAATGATCATAAACATCATAAAGAAGGATGAAATGTTTTTGAGGATTTGTTCCACCACACAGACAGCACAGATGTCCAAAATGAACTCCTCTCGCTGAGATAAAGCTGTTTTGAGATTTTTGCCCTCAAAACAGAATATAGTTGTCACAAGCCTACAGCGCCCTCATGTGGCATTAAAGGTAATGCTTGCTTCTTGGATCACGTCAGTCAATACGAATTAACACTTAAAATTATGTTGAATTGTATATATTTTTGTAGATATAAGTCGCAGGAGCAGCCAAACTTCAGTATCTGCATCATCAGGTCTTCATCACCATTTCTGAGAGACTGTGGAGTCTGTAATATGCCTGCAGATTACACTTAAAGCAGAGTTAATTCTCTCACAGGCTCAGATGGTCTCTATTTATTGTGTGTGTTGTTTCCAGCAGATGTTTTTGGACCCTCCTCCTGGAGGTCAGCTAGAAGAATGACAGTTTTATTTCATTTGAACTGATTCTGATCATTTTCTGTCCTGCAGCACTAATTTCTCTGCTTTCTTATTCAACTATTGCTTGTTACTCTCAGGAACATCCATCTCCCATCACTGCTCAGCTGTAAAACCAGTCACAGATGCAGCTTTTCAGAGCCTTCGTCTGATTCTGTTTCCAGGTCGAGTAAGAAAGGTTTCTGCCAGCCGTATCGGGGCATCGCCTGCGCTCGCTTCATCGGTAACCAGAGCATCTACGTGGAGTCTCTGCAGACGCAGGGGGAGAGGGAGAACCGCATCACAGGTGAGGAAACGTCTTCCTCTGACAACGCCTCGGATCATGTTCCACATGAAAGAGTCCAAACATGTCCGTCCTCCCTCCTGAAAGCTGCCTTCACCATGATCGGCACCTCCACCCACCTGTCGGACCAGTGCTCCAGGTTCGCCATCCCGTCCTTCTGCTACTACGTCTTCCCGCTGTGCGACGAGGGTTCCCGGGTTCCGTGGGGCCGTCAGCTCTGTCGAGATGAGTGCGAGGCTCTGGAGAACAACATCTGCCATGACGAGTACTCCATCGCACGGTCCAACCCCATGATCCTCATGCAGCTGGAGCTCCCCAGCTGCCACCTGCTGCCACGGACCGGCACGGCCGAAGCTGCGTCCTGCATCAGGATCGGAGTCCCGCCAGACAAACTGGGGCCATGTAAGTCCACCAACACCACTACATCTAGTGAGGTACAGAGACAAAGTCCGTATGAAGACATCATTTTATTCTAACACGTCTTCCTGAAAGACGTCAGCATGTCAGGCTCCCTGAGCTCATGCTGTACACAGGGTTCCCACTCTCTTCTAGAAGCTGTTTTCCAGGACTTTTCCAGGACATTTTCAGGACAGTACGAGTCAAGTTATCACAACATAGACTGATAACTTCCACCACAAGCTTTTTGAGAAGTGTTCTACAATTGCAGCTTGTATATTTTTTACAACGATGAAGTAAAGACAAAGAAAAGAGCAGAGACAAAACAGAGACAAAGGGGGAGGAGGGGGAGGGAAAAAGGGGAAAAAGTGGAAAAAAAAAAGAGAGATAGGGGAAAAAAAAAAGGGAGGAAACAGCAAGGAGGGGGTAAAGAAAAGGAGAGAAAAAAAGGCGGAAAGGGGGAGGTGGGGGGGGGGGAACGGAAAAGAAAGAGAGAAGAAACGGGGAGGAAGCTGAGAAAAAATGACGGCGAGAGGGAGAAAAAAAAAAAAAAAAAAAAAAAAAAAAAAAAAGAGAAAAAGGGAAAAAGGTGGAAAAAAAAAAGGGGAGGAAAAGGGAAAAAAAAAAAAAAAAAAAAAAAAAAAAAAAAAAAAGAAAAAGAGAGAAAAAGGAGAAATAAAATGAAAAAAAAAAATAAAAAAAAGAAGAAAAAAACAAAGAAAAAAGGAAAAAAAAACAGAGAAAAAGAGGGGAGAAAAAATAGAGAAAAAAAGAACAACAAAACAAAGACGAAACGGCAACAAAGCTGCCACAAAGCAGCAACGAAACAATGACAAAAGAACGACAAAACAGCGACAAAGCTGTGATGAAACATTGACGAAACAGTGATGAAACAGCGACAAACTAATGACGAAAGAACAATGAAACAATAGTAAAACAATGACGAAACAGCGACAAAGCTGCGACAAAACAGCGACAAAACAGTGATAAAACGGTAATGAAACAGCAACGAAACAACAACGAAACAACAACGAAATGACAATGAAATGACAACGAAGCTGCGACAAAACAGCAACGACACAATAATGAAACAGCGACAAAGCTGCAACGCAATGGCACCAAACCGGCAACGACACCGCAACGAAACGGTGATGAAGCGGTGACGAAGCAGTGACGAAACGGCGACGAAACAGAGACAAAGCTGCGACGAAACTGCAATGAAATGGTGACAAGAAGGAAGGAAAAATCACTTTCCAGGACAACTGAAGCGTTTTTGTGGCATTTTACTGTTTTTCACATTTTCCATGTGTTTTCCATAACTGGAAAAATGTTCAGTCATTTTCGTCATTTTCGGCGTTGTTTCTTTTGTCAGCGTAGGCTTAGCAGAGGGAAGCAGATGGAACATGATGTCTGTTTAATAAACATAACAGGTTATTATGACAGAAAGTGTGATGAGTAGTGGGGGCCTGCGCCCCAGTGGAGACCTTCCTAGCAGTGCCCTGGTGCATGCAGCCATTATGACCAGTGTGGGGGCAGATCTGGAGTCAGTTTTAGCTTTGCTCATCAGGATTCTGCTTTCTGCTCCTCAGATTCTCCGTCCGATCACAGCTGTTACAACGGAAGTGGGGCAGACTATCGAGGGACCATCAGCGTTACGAGGTCGGGTCACCTCTGCCAGGCGTGGAGCGCTCAGTTTCCCCACAGTCACCACCTCTCCAAGGAGTACCCGGAGCTCTGGGGGAGCCACAACTTCTGCCGGAACCCAGGAGGTCAGATGGAGGCGCCCTGGTGCTTCACCCTGGACCCCCATGTCAGGATGGACCTGTGTGACATCTCCCCCTGCAGTGAGTACGCCTGAACACGTCATCGCTGACGGCTTTTTATAAAACAGCGGTTGGAGGAAACCATGACCGTTAGAAAGAAATCAGACATGAATGCAGAACATCACACATGAAATAGATGTAGTAAGGACCAGGTGTAAGGCTCTCTGTGAGATAGAGGTTTTCCAGGAGATGGAATTACCTTCAGGGACTCCGGTCTTCTTCAGAAACTTCACCTGATCAAAGAGAAACCCTCATTACCACGGAGTATCAGGGCAACATAAAGAAAAAAGGTTTTTACAGACTTCAGCAAACCAATAACCCATAAATTTCCGCTCCTAAAGGCCAGTAACCGATAACTGATAACAGAAACCAAACATAACTGATACACACACCTCATCATATCGAATCAAGAATTCCAACTGTAGGGGGGAGCTGGTGTCTCTGATACAAAGGAAATGTGGTCTGAAAGCGGGTTTGGATCTCCCCTGTCAAGCAGCAGCTTTCTTTCCTCAATCACAATATCTCAGTGAGAAAAGCTTAAAACTGGGTTTTTTAACTTCGGCACGTCCGATCTTAAAAATCCCAACTGTATGAGGAAGCTAGTGCAGGCTGACGCGAGCTTTACATATCCACACACGTGCACACATACACACACTGCAAAAACTCAAATCTTACCAAGTATATGTTTCCAATTTCTAGTCAAAAAATCTCATCACACTCAAAATAAGACAGAATTACCTAAAGAGACACATTTCAGTGAGATAAAGGGAACTTGTTTTAAGGCGATACATCTTATTTCAAGAAATTATATCAAGAAAATTTTGCTTGTTCTATTGGCAGATTTTTTTTGCTTATTACAAGCAATTTTTTTTTTTACACTAATTTTAAGAGTAGCCAACATTTTTTTTTCTTTTTTTGTAAAAAGTAAAAACAAATTCTGCATATGGAACAAGATCAATTTTCTTGATAAGATTTCTTGAAATATGATGCATTGTCTTAAAATAAGATTTTATTTCTTACTGAAACGTTTCTCTTTCAGTAATTTTGACTTATTTTGAGTGTGATGAGATATTTTGATTAGAAATTTTGCCAGATACTGTCACGAATATCCCCCACAAGCTTACTTGTTTCTTTTGTTGTAAAATCGGGATATTAACGGGATAAATTACTGGTTGGGAGCACGGAGGGAGATAACGTTAGCAATCGGGAGTCTTTCGCATAAATCAGAAGAGTTGGCAAGTATGCAAGAAAAAAAATTAAATTCATGAGACTAAAGTCTTAATTTAACGAGAATAAAGTCTTGATATTTTACATTTAGAAGAGGAAAGTTAATAAAAAATAAGTGGTGAAGCATTTGGTGAAGATGTACTTCATCACGTTGTCATTCGTATCAGGACTTTGAATAGAATCTGCAAGAAAATAAATCTGTTCACAGACAGAAGCAGACGGACTTGGAGTTACTGGCTGGAACTGGCGTTGTACATATATGTACATATATATATGTGTATATATTTATATATATATATATAGATAGATATGAATATATATATTAGGGCTGGGGAAAAAAAATCGATACACTGAAATATTGCGATATTTTCATATGCTGATGTCATATCGATATGTAAAAATGTGGTATCGATCTATTTTACTGATGAAATCTCCCGAGATTTCGTTCTTCAGTCAAGACATCTCGCGATATTGGTAAAACAGATCAACACCTCATTTTTGAATCTCTCTATGAAATCTGCATATGAAAATATTGCGATATTTCAGTGCATCGATTTTTCCCCAGCCCTAATATAATATATATATATATATATATATATATATATATATATATATATATATATATCACTATGCACCCCTTTGAAGTACTAAATAATACAGTCTCATATTTATACTAATCAGCTGAACCCAGTATGGTGGTTAGGTTCTACAACTCTTGCAAAATGACAAAAAAATTATTTTTCCTTTGGTCTCGGTCTCGAGGTGAACTACTCTTGGTCTTGGTCTTGATACTCTCTGATCTTAGTAGTATCTTGGCCTCGGTTTAGGCAGTCTTTTTGACTACAAGTCTATTAAATTATGACTTTATTCTTGTGAATTTACAACTTTTTTCTTATAAAATAGTTACTTTTTTCTCGTAATATTACAACTTTATTCCCAAAGTTTAGTTTTTTTTTTTTAAAAAGTAGCCTTACTACTCCGTTGTACCTGACAGCGACAGCTGGAGTAGACTAAATCTGTGTGAGGCCAGTTCAATCAGGTCATTTGTATGTCCCTGATTCATTACAGTCATCTCAATGCTCCTTTAAATGAGGCATTCCAGTTCATTCCAGTTCATTTTAATATATAACTCCAATTCTTTAACAGTTAGGAATCTGTGGAAAATGTAAATAAAAAGCAAAAACAATGATTTCAGATCTCACCAACATGTTTTATTCCCAGTGGAACATGTGATGCTACCAGTTGATGTCCCTTTAACACAGAGCTCCATCGTAGGTGTAGCAGCCGAATGTGTTGTGGAGCAGGAATTCAGGAGTCCGTCAGACGTCATGATGTGTTTACATATAAATGTAGAGTCTTGCTGAGTTTCTGTTTTCTCTGCATCCCACAATGAACAGGACCTCCAGAGAACCCGAGGAAGGAGATCCTGTTCATCCTGGTCCCTGCAGTCTCCATCCCGCTGGTCATCGCCTGCCTGTTTTTCCTGGTCTGCATGTGTCGAAACAAGCAGAAGGCTTCAAGTAACACGCCGTCTCGCTGCCAGCTCAGCGTGTCACCCAGCCAGGACATGGAGCTGGCCCTGCTCAGCCAGCAGAAGCACCAGGTAACACACACACACCCGTGGGGTACATCTATTGACATAATGCATAGCCCCTTACCCTAAACCTAACCCCTAAACATAACTGATTGCCCAAACCTAATCCTTGTCCTAACCCTAACCAAAACCTAATTTTAACTTAACATCTAAAACCTAATCTTGACCCTTAAAACAGGGTTTGGACCCGTGGGGACCGGGAAAATGTCCCCACGAGGGCAAGACGTCCCCACGGTGATGGTAAAAATACGGAACATGGTTCCCATAATGTTGCAAAAACGCGTCCACACACACATATTTGTTTTTATATCCCCTGTGGGGTACATCCAATGACATAACGCATTCCCTAGCCCCTTATCCTAAACCTATCGCCCATAACTGATTGCCTAAACCTAACCCTTGTCCTAATCCTAACCAAAACCTAATTCATGTTCAATACTTTTTTCCCCACAGTATATACATACATATACATACAGTGTGTGTGTGTGTGTGTGTGTGTGTGTGTGTATGTAAAAAATCTCAAATTTTAAGGGTGCTGGGATTCAATTTAGGGCTAAAATCACCGTTGAAGTGTTTTAATCTTGGATCCAAACTCAAAACCTGAGTTTAACAGAACATCCTGAACAACTCTGTCACTCAAACTCGAATATGTGAATCCCCCATGCAGATCTTTGTGATTGACAACATGTATATAACCTGTGAATCACTCATGCAGATCTTTGTGATTGACAACATGTATATAACCTATAACAGATTTTATTTCTGATCATCATGTATCTATTTCTGTATGCCTGCAGGCGAAGCTGCGGGAGATCAACATGTCGGCGGTGCGGTTCATGGAGGAGCTTGGCGAGGACCGGTTTGGTATGGTGTACAAGGGCCACCTGTACGGCACGGCCTCGGCCGAGCAGACTCAGCTTGTGGCCATCAAGACGCTGAAAGACAAGGCTGACGCCAGCGTTTGTGAGGAGTTCCGCCACGAAGCCATGACCCGCTCTCACCTGCAGCACCAGAACATCGTCTGCCTGCTCGGCGTGGTCACCAAAGAGCAGCCGATGAGGATGATCTTCACCTACTCCAGTCTCGGCGACCTGCACGAGTTCCTGGTGATGCGGTCCCCCAACTCCGACGTTGGCAGTTCTGACGACGACAAAACCACCAAATCCACTCTGGAGCAGGCGGACTTCCTCCACGTCATCAGCCAGATCGCTGCTGGGATGGAGTACCTGTCCAGCAACCAGGTCGTCCACAAAGACCTGGCCGCTCGCAACGTTCTGGTCTTTGACAAACTCAGCGTCAAGATCCTGGACCTGGGCCTGTTCAGAGACGTCTACTCCGCCGATTACTACAACCTCATGGGGACGAACCCTTTCCCCATCCGCTGGATGTCCCCGGAAGCCATCATGTACGGCAAGTTTTCCACGGATTCGGACATCTGGTCGTACGGCGTGCTGCTGTGGGAGACGTTCAGCTACGGCCTCCAGCCGTACTGCGGCTACTCCAACCAGGACGTGATAGAGATGGTGCGCGGCCACCAGCTGCTGCTCTGCCCGGACGACTGCCCGGCTTGGATTTACACCCTCATGCTGGAGTGCTGGAGCGAATTCCCGGCTAGAAGGCCTCGCTTCAAGGATATCCACGCGCGTCTGCGCTCCTGGGACAGCCTGTCTAACTACAACGGCCCGGCCCAGACCTGCGGCACCAGCAACACCACCCAGACCAGCTCTCTCAGCACCAGCCCCGTTAGCAACATTAGCATGAACACAGCCAACGCATCGCGCTACACCAGCCCCAAGAAAAGTTCCCCATTCCATCAGCCCCAGTTCGTGTCCATGAAGGGTCCGATGCATCGGCCGATCGTCTCCCCGCAGCTCTACATCCCGGTCAACGGGTACCACCCCATGCCGGCGTACCCCTACCTGCAGAACTTTTACCCCCTGCAGATCCCCATGGCAATGCCCCCCCAGCAGATGCACCACCCGCCACCGATGGCAGCGAAGGCCGGTTCTCACCACAGCGGCAGCGGGTCCACATCCACGGGCTACGTCACCACCGCCCCCTCCAACGCCTCGGCCACGGAGCGGGCGGCTTTGCTGAGCGAGGACTCCAGGACCAAGGATGAAGACTTGGCCGACGGGGCCCCCCAGCAGGAGCCGAGCCAAGACCAGGTTCCGCCAGTTCCTGAGACAGAACTGCTCGGAGACACGGAGGCTCCTCACGCCGATGAACTGATGATCCACTTATCGGACTCATGAGGGTGCTGCTGAAGTTTCCTGCAACCGGCTTCCAATGAAGGGACGAACTTTACACGAGACTGTTTGAATGTTTTGATGATAACACACTTCAAGTGTGTCCTACGTTTGTACCTCTAATGAGTTAGAGGGGAAGTTCGTTTTTTTTCCACTTGGATCTATTTTCTAGCATGAAATCTGTTCATTTCCTCACCCAGGCAGGTTTGGTGTAATTTGAATTCCTTCAGGAGACATTTAGATCCACTCCAGATCAGCGTATGTCCAACATAATGGAAGTGATGGGCAGCCGCATGCAGCCTCTAAATAATCATTATCTGCCACAAACTCCCTCATTTCACCAATGTTTTGTTACCAAACATTAGTCGGACCCCCCTGTGAGCTGCTTGAAGTGGCTTTTTTCGTGGTGATTCGTCCTTATTTACAGACATTTTAACTGTGGCAGCTTTGATGACGTCACTGTTGTGTGACACCATATGTTTTGTAAGAAAACACTGGTGAAATGAGGGAGTTTGTAGCAGATAACGCCTTATTTAGAGGCTGCGCGCAGTTGCCCATCACTTCCATTATATTGGACATACGCTGATCTGGAGTGGATCTAAATATCTCCTGAAGGAATTCAAGTTACACCAAAACTGTCTGGGTGAGGAAATGAACGGATTTTATGACAGAAAATAGGTCCAGGTTGGAAAAAACAAACAAACTTCCCCTTCATGCAGCTTTATGTTTTTTAACAGACTCTATTTTTATAAGTCATTAAATATCAGTTGTTTTGACTGTTTCTATGCAAACAATTTATTTTATACTCATTTAAAAGTCTTGCAGGTGTTGCTTTCACAGAAAGAAGTGCTCATAACTTTACCAGTTGACTGTTGGGAGGGCTGCAAAGCCCCCCCACCCTCCAACACCTGCTGGTATGAACTGTTAGTTTGACAGTGACATGATCCAGATGTGTTCACTGACATGAACCAAGGCCCGAGGAACTGTTATCCCAACAGCTGGGCTCTGCAATGCTGGACAAATACTTTACATCCTGCTTCACCCTTTCATCATTGTTACTGTTGTTTTGGCGATTATTATTTTATGGTTTATTAAAAATGTGATGACAGAATGAGGAGTGTATAATGACAAATGTATAGTGATAGAAATAAACAGTCAGTCTCTTAATAATTTAAGTATGTAAGATGTTTTGGAACTCCATCAGTCAGGAGTCTTTATTTCATGCAAGTGACAAAGGTTTTAATCCAGGGAAATGAAGTCAGCATACAGCAGGGAAAGAAGTATTCAACATGTCAACATTTTTCTCAGAAAATATATTTCTAGTAGAGCTATTGACATGATTTTTTTTTTTACCAGATGCCAACAACATCCCAAGTAACGCACACATACAAAGAAATCCTAACATTTATGTCCATAAATTAACTTAAGTATAATATAGTGAAATGACACAGTGAATAAGTATTGAACACATGAAGAAATGGAGACAAAAAGATGTGGAAAGCCAAGAAAGCAGCTGGAGTTTGTCAGTATGTAGAAAGTAATCCTGTCCTCTATCAGTGCAAAGTAATATCAGCTGGTTTAGTCCTGATTTCATTTCATTCATTTCACTTATTTATTTATTTCAAGCACCTTTACAGGTAACACAAATTCCTGCACGGCACATATTGAGTTCATTATAGTTTAATATCACAGAACATGTACAGATAAAAAAGAATAAAAGAGGTCAATAATTTCATCAGTGCTTGAAAGGCAATGGGAAGAAGATAACTTTTGATGCCTTTAAAAAGGTTTTTCATCACCAAGGTGTCAGACAAGAAGCATTGCATGATGGGTAAAAGCAAAGAGCTGTCTAAAGACCTACGCAACCTTATTATTGCAAACACACTGAAGGCATTGGTTCCAGGTGCATTTGTAAACTTCTGAAAGTTCCAGTGAGCACCATTGGGACCATCATCCGGAAGTGGAAAGAACACGGCATGGTCATAAAGCGGCCACGGCCAGGTGCTCCTCACAAGATTTCAGACAGAGGAGTCAGAACAATCATCAGAAAGGTTCTCCAACAGCCCAGGACCACTCATGGAGAGCTTCAGAAAGACCTGGAACCAGCAGCTACAGTTGTTTCAGAGAAAACAAGAAGGAATGCACTCAACCACCATGGCCTTCATGCACGCACACCACGCAAGACTCAACAAGACAGGTTGATGCTGGTTTGAAGTTTGCAACACAACATCTGGACAAACCCATGACATTCTGGAAAACATAGTCTGGTCAGACGAGACCAGAACTGAACTCTTCAGATGTCATAAGACACAACATGTTTGGAGGAGAAACGGCACCAAAAACACCAGCAACAGTGAAGTTTGGAGGTGGGAGCATCATGGTGGGGGCTGTTTTTTAGCATGTGGTACTGGCAGACTTCATATCATTGAAGGAAGAATGAATGGAGAAAAGTGGAGAGACATTCTGGAGCAGAATCTGCTGCATCTGCAGCTGCATAAGATGAAAAGAGGCTGGATCTTTCAGCAAGACGACCGTCCCACCACACAGCCAAGAAACACTCACCTGCTGAAGAAGAAGAAGATAAAGCTGCTAGAACGGACCAGTCAATCACCCCACTTCAATCCAACTGAAAATCTTTGGAAAGAACTGAAGATCTGAGTTCACAGAAGAGACCTGAAACCTTAAAGATTTGAAGGCAGTTTGTGAAAGAATGGACCAAAATCACACCTGAGCAACGTTTTCCACTGGTTTCTCCATACAGGAGACGTCTGGAGGCTGGAATACTTTGCACTAAGTATTTAATTAATTTCAGTAAGTGTATTCAATACTTATTCCCTGTGTCATTTCACTATATTACACATAACTTCATTTATGGACATAAATGTTAGGATTTCTTTGTATGTGTGCATTACTTGGGTTGCTACCGACATCTGGTGAAAATTTCATGTCGATAGCTCGACGAGATATTTTCAGAGAAAATATTAACAGAGGTGTCAATAAAGTCACATTCTAACAAAGTAGATGCTACTAGAGTGAACGCTAACTGGGTAAATGCTAACAGAATAAATGCTAATAGAGTGGGTGCTAAAGAAAAGAGTAATTGCAAATAAAGTAGAAGCAAACCAAGTTTTAAAGGTGATAGCTACAACTTTTTTATAAAAACAAAAAGTTTTCATATTTTTTATATATATATTTATATATATTTTTTTATATATATATATATATATATATATATTGTATGTATATTAATCAACTTTGACAGGTTCAAAAGGTATAAATATTTACATCTGATTACCAAACTCTACACAAAAGGATTCTTTACTGTTAGCATTAGCATTAGCTCAGGAGCTGCTAGCTTGATTACTACAGGTAGTGCAGAATTATTAGGCAAATGAGTATTTTGACCACATCATCCTCTTTATGCATGTTGTCTTACTCTCTTTTTTTTTACCCTGATTTCATTAAAGGTAGCTACAGTATGTAAAAAATCAAAAGTCAATGGCAGAAAAATGTGATATATAATTCAAAACTATGTTTCTATTGATGTGTAATCGCTGCACTAGAATAGCTGTTGCATGTTTATTTTCTTAGAATGAGTAATTTATATCTACTTGCTGGGAGGTGCACATATGGAGGCTGCCATATTAGTTCCACCATTTTTACTATGGTGTCCCTGAATGGACAAAACAATGGATGTAAAGTGAGAACCCTCTGAACTTTAAAACTGCTGTACCAGCTTTGTTTAATGGGAGTTAGAAACTGTTTGGGATCAGAAATGCCTTAAAAAACATAAAACAAAAATATTTAGTCATAGTCCAGTCATAGCTAAAGAAAACATATTTTCTTTCAAATACCCATCTTTACCACTAGAAGTCTGTATTTCTTACATACTGTACCTTTAAGCACATTTATTATTAATATATTTAAACTCTTAACAAAAATGAAAGGTTTAATAAATGCTGCACAGCATCAAGACACAAAACATGAAAGATTAAAACTATAATATGTAGTGAACAAAGATGATGACAGGAGACAAAACAACAGTAAAATTCAGAACATTCAACTGTGAATAATAACTTCTCAGTTATAGTTATTAGTGCTACTCCTAAATGGTTCAACTGTAGGGATTAAAAGTAGCCTACAAGAATATCTGAAACCGCAATTCTAAAAAATGTGGGACACTGTGTGAACTATAGATAAAAACAGAATGTAATGCTTAACAAATATCACTATTCTCACTAGAACATGGATCCAGATGGATCTGGTTCTTGTTTGTTGTGAAAATCTAGGTAATGAATGAAATTAAATTAAATTAGATTAAAAATCGAATGGACAATAACTAATAACTAACTATAAAAAAGTCTAAGATGTCTTTTATCATTATTTCGTGCAATAAAGGTCCATAATTCATCCAGACAGCAACATGGAGACTGCAGATGGAGAGTAACTTCTACACACAGTACAATGAACATAAGTGGAACAGATGGAGAATAAATGGGAGTAGTATTGCAGGATGATTCACTTCAGAACAGTGTGCTTACAGATAAACCTGAAGACCAGGATGAGATAAACAAAATTATACTTGCAACCCTAATCCAAAAAATGTTGCAACACAGCGTAAAATCTAAACAATGCCCTGATTGGCAAATCTCAGGAACTCATATTTTATTCCCAGTAGAACATAAACAACATACCAGACTTTAAAACTGAGACATTTTACCATTTCATGGAAAATATGAGCTAACTGTGACTCTAATGACAGCAACATGTCTGTAAAAAGTTGGAAAGGGAGCAACAAAAGGCTGGAAAAACAACTGTGTAGACAATCATTCTGTCTTTATTTCCATTTTACTGCAAATTAAGTTATAAATAAAGATCGGTAATAAAAGACTCGGCAACATACATTTATAAAAGAATATACAGTAGATAGATGAGGAACTATTTACTGATGCTGCACAATCCAACAGCATGAAATCATCACACGACTGAAGTCTGAACTGGCAGATGGATAAAAACTGGAAATGTTCACGGGCAGGTCTCCATAGACCTTCAGTGCCCCCCAGAGGGCAGCAGAGTAAAGAAGGTTTGCCAGGATGAGATGAAACTAATCTGAGTCCTGAAGCCTGGACTTCATGCTGAACTGGAACATTTTCATATGAAGCAGGAAGTTCCAGGTGAGTCGGCGAGAGCTGCATCCATGCCGTCATCTGTCCAGGTGCAGAGTGGGAGGAGGAAAGGTTCACCATGCTCCAGTTCCAGCCTCCGGAAACACCGTAGGGATGTGACAAGAACCAGTAAAGAGATAAATCTGGATATAATTCCCCGAAGATTAGTATGACTGTTTCAGATTTTAATTATCGTAAAACCGTGATTATCGCACTTTGAAAAACTCTCAGTGATGCTGCTGATTGCTTGAAAAGCAGCATCAAAAACACCCTCAGACACAGTTTACAATGTTTGGCCTCTGAAAACATGGTGGAAGACACAGAAGCCTCTGCACAGACATCTCTGGAGAATTTTCCTTCCAAAAGGACTAAATCTGAAGTCTGGATTAGGGATGTGCGGGTTTTAAGGTATAGCTTGAAACCATTCCATTTTCTGTCATACCGTCATACCCTGACCGCGGTATGAACTTCATTCTGTCTCATATAACACAGTGAGAGAGTGTAAGTCAGGTGTATGCCGCCTGTCCTGACGCACACTCCCAGTAGGTGGCGGTAAATTCACGTGGCTTACCAATGCCAACGCCAATAAACATCAAAGGAAGACGTACAGATGTTCCAATAAAGGGCTTTGTTCAACATAAATAAGTTAAATAACACTTAAAAATAATATTTAAAAGTGTAGTCATGATACCATGGTTTTAGGAATGGGCGATACCGAAATTTTTTACGTCGATGCGATACCAGTAGTTTATGGCACTTTTTCAGCGATACCGATATCGAAACTGATATCGATACCGATACATTTTGTCCCTTTAAAGAAAATCACATGATTGCATGAATAGGTTGACTGCAAGGGCAATATTAGATATAAGTAAAACCTGAGAACAGAAGTACTGGAAAGAATCGCTTTTAAAACCATTATAAATTATAGTGATGATCAAATTACACAAAAATAAATTAAAAACTTCTTTCAATTATCAAATAGCATAATATATACTAACTAAAATAATCACATTTATTGAGTGGAAAATGTTGAAATAGAAAATGTGATAGTAATATTACAAATTTACCAAAACATAATGTACAATAACCTGAATTAAACCACTGAAAGACAACAAAACATCATCATCATCATCATCACAACAGTAGCAGCATCATCATGACATCTGATAGGCTACCACCATCATGTGATACTGAGGCTAGAATCTGATAGGCTACCACCATCATGTGACACAGAAGCTAGAATCTGATAGGCTACCACCATCATGTGATACAGAGGCTAGAATCTGATAGGCTACCACAGTCATGTGATACAGAAGCTAGAATCTGATAGGCTACCACCATCATGTGAAACAGAAGCTAGAATCTGATATGCTACCACCATCATGTAATACAGAAGCTAGAATCTGATAGGCTACCACTATCATGTGATACAGAAGCTAGAATCTGATAGGCTACCACCATCACGTGACACAGAAGCTAGAATCTGATAGGCTACCACTATCATGTGATACAGAAGCTAGAATCTGATAGGCTACCACCATCATGTGATACAGAAGCTAGAATCTGATAGGCTACCAACATCATGTGATAGGGAGGCTAGAATCTGATAGGCTACCACCATCATGTGATAAGGAAGCTAGAATCTGATAGGCTACCATCATCATGTGATACAGAAGCTAGAATCTGATAGATTACCACAGTCATGTGATACAAGAGCTAGAATCTGATAGGCTACCACAGTCATCTGATACAGAGGCTAGAATTAGATAGGCTACCACCATCATGTGAAACAGAAGCTAGAATCATATAGGCTGCCATTATCATGTAAAACAGAAGCTAGAATCTGATAGGCTACCACCATCATGTGATACAGAAGCTAGAATCTGATAGGCTACCACAGTCATGTGATACAGAAGCTAGAATCTGATAGGCTACCACCATCATGTGATACAGAAGCTAGAATCTGATAGGCTACCACCATCATGTGATACAGAAGCTAGAATCTGATAGGCTACCACCATCATGTGATACAGAAGCTAGAATCTGATAGGCTACCACCATCATGTGATACAGAAGCTAGAGTCTGATAGGCTACCACTATCATGTGGTACAGAAGCTAGAATCTGATAGGCTACCACCATCATGTGATAAAGAAGCTAGAATCTGATAGGCTACCACCATCATGTGATACAGAAGCTAGAGTCTGATAGGCTACCACCATCATGTGATACAGAAGCTAGAATCTGATAGGCTACCACCATCATGTGATACAGAAGCTAGAATCTGATAGGCTACCACCATCATGTGATACAGAAGGTAGAATCTGATAGGCTACCACCATCATGTGATACAGAAGCTAGAGTCTGATAGGCTACCACCATCATGTGATACAGAAGGTAGAATCTGATAGGCTACCACCATCATGTGATACAGAAGCTAGAATCTGGCTGCTTTTGATCATTTTATTGCCTAAAACTCTCAGAAGTAGAAACAAATTGCATGTTTTGTATCTGGTATCGTGATACTCAAAAAAGTATTGATTCCGATATTTTGTATGTCTGGTATCGAAGTCTTGACTCCAAGGTATCGGTTCGCCCATCCCTACATGGTATACCATGAAATTTTAGCTCAAGGTTATTATACCGTCAGAATTTCATACCAGCATATGCCTAGTCTGGACGTGTTCTGAATTTTTCTAAGGATGCAAGGAGGAAACTGGTTTTTTTTTAATCTTGTGGTTTTATTTTAATGTCTCTGCCACACTTAAGTACATGAAACAGTGAAAGTTTCCTTTCTGGAGCAGTTCGACTGAAATCTGAAAGACTAGATCAAGTGTTGATCTCTGAATGTGAAGAAAAATATTCTTAGTTCTTATCTACAAATTGCATAAAGCAAAAAAGAAAAACCCTGGTCATAAGATGCATCTTTAATACACATTTATATGTTTGATTTTTACATTTTATTTTATTGTTATACTTGTATGATCCCCGAGGGGAAATTAGAGCTCTGCATTTCACCCGTCTCTGTACTGAGTATCAGAGAGCAGTGGGCTGCTATACTTAAAGCGCCTGGGGAGCATTTGAGGGTTAAGGACCTTGCTCAGGGGTCCACAGTGTTTCACCTAGGAGTTGTGTCGGGGACTCGAACCTGGGTCCTCCGCAGCAGGGCCCACGACGCTACCACTAGGCCACCCACTCCCCCTAAATGATTGATATGATTAATAAATGATAAATGATTTAATGTTTCTGCCAACAGAAAGTCCATTGTGCTTGTTACTATTTTGTTTTTGTTTTTTTTTTAATTTGGTGAAATGATTTTAGTGTGTGTATAAGTACTTTTTGAACATATTATGCAGATTTCACTAATACCGTGATAAAGACAATAACTGTGATTATTTTGGTCATGATAACAGTGACATGAAATTTTCATAGCGCTACATGCCTAGAACATCGTAGAGGTGAGAGTCATGATGACTCTCACCTCTACGATGTTCTAGGCATGGACTACATGTACTACATCTTACTTTCGCAAAGCATGAAAATGCGCGTTCACAAAACTACGGAAGCCTCGGCGTTCAGAGCCTACTCTGCCAATAATACAAACGTAGAAGAAGAAATTCGCTGTTTACATTGTGCTAAGAGCGACGGAGCTGCAGACAAACCGGGGCAAACACAAGAGGGTCCAAGAGGGGTTGGATATTGATTCAAAACAAAAGAAAGAAAAAGAGAACGCGCGATCTTGTCTGCTGCGGCTTCCGTAGTTTTGTGAACGCACATCGGTGTGCTCACAGGAGATGCGATGTAGTATTGTTTAGGCTCTAAAAATATACTAAATGACGTTATTTCGAGTAAATTCTGGACGCTACCCACTCAGGACACTTGGATTACATTGGACGAGCAGTATGGAGGAATATTGACAAGTTTTTGTGGACTTTTATGGACCTTTTTGGTTCAGTCGCTGGTGAACTCCATTATATGAAAGTTGGGGGAAAACAAAAACCTGTCTGACCTCCGTCTGCATAGATATTAAAAAAGTGCTCCAGAGTCTTGCTCAGCATGAGGGTGCGTAGAAAATGAAGGACCATCATTCTGTGGGTGAACTACTCCTTTAATAACACCATTTCAACCATTGGGTGTTCAACATTGAATTAACGTTCATTCATCAACTGACGTTATTTCAACCGCATTTAAACGTTTAAAGTCGGTCCAGGTCCGGTTTAACTTCTTAAAACTACTTTTTATGATGATGTCATGGCTGCGCGTGGGCTTTGACTCGGATGATATATGTGGACCACCGTCCATCAGTCAGACTGCAGAGGTCACACACGGACCACTGCGCTTTTCATCTTCAGGAAAGTCATTATTACGGTCACAACACAGGTTAAATAAGTCTTTCTTACGTTTGGGAGTTTGTTTACTTGTTTATTTTTAAACGATAAACGTCGGAGCGCTTTGTAACGGACTGGGAGAAAAAGACGCTGTACGTACTGTGCGTGACGACATCATATTCAATGAGATTCGAGCTTCCTGCTAGAATCAGCAACGATTGGCTGTTGTCAGAATATGCTGCGCTCCTATTGGCTGCAGTAGCTGTCACTCAAGCCACGCTGCCAATACACTTAATCACTGACCTACTAACACAGATCCATGAGTCACTGGCCACCTTGAGAGGAAAAAAGCCCAGGAAGAGAAGGGCTAGTTTGGAAGTTTGACTCCAGCGGAGGCGGACGGGAAACCTGCGCGAGCTCTGAGTGTGCGACACGCGGCGGGACTCCGGACCGAGCAGCCGGTAGGAAAGCCTCAGTTTCAAGTGTTTGACGAAGATTTTCTGCAGATGGTGTTTATGTGAACGCCCACAGTCTCATGTTTCACTGTCATGTGGCTGAGCTCCGTCTCCGCTGGAGCTTCGGAGAACCGGGACCGTGACGGCTCTGGTTCTGGTTCTGGCTCTGGTTCTGGTTCTGGTTCTGGCTCTGGTTCTGGTTCTGGTTCTGGGTCGGCAGCGGGGTTAACGGCTGACTGTGATGTTGTGGAAGTTGGGATGAATAAAGCATGGCTCCCTGCGTCTGTTCAGGGTGTAGACGGAGCCGCTCCGTCACGGATGATGTCATGTATGCAACCCCGGTGAACGGCCACATTGTCCCCTCACGCCCTCCTCCCGAAGCCCGGGGGTCTCTATTCACGCTGATCCGCCACCGCGGAGCGAACATGGCCCGCATTGTTGTTGCCACATCGGCAAATATTGCATAATGACCGCAGCCGGAGAAATGACTGGCACTGGGAGGCCGGGGTGGGGAGGAGGAGAGGGGGGGTTATTGTGTAATACGGACACAATGAAGGAATGTGGGGCAGGAGGACGTGATGACGGCCGAGTCCTCCGCACGCCGGGCCGGCCTGTCATCCGCAGCTCCCCCTGCGCCAACAGGAGCGCCTATTTTTAACCCGCAATGGTGCACATTTAGCGTTGATGTCATCAGAAAACCCAGCCGGGTTAGAAACGGCTGGACCGGACCAGACCGGGTCACTGTAGGTTACGTCACACCGGCCTGCTGGTCCGCTTCAGCAGCAGACAGGAGACGAGTGATGAAGACTGCTGGATGAAGACCGATGTGCTGAGATTCCAGGCCACGTGTCCCGGTTTAACTCCCGCTTCTTTGTTTCTTCTTCTCTGAATCTGCCTGATTCCCGGTGAGGATTATTCAGGGAAGCAAACCTCTGAGATTACGCTGAGATTTCATCTCTGTAAGGAAAAGTTATCATTAGTAAGCTGGAGAAACCAGAATCAAACCCACGGAGTCAGGATCCAGAACCTTTAATCCCAGTCAGCATCGGAACCTTTAATCCCAGTCAGCATCTAGAACCTTTAATCCCAGTCAGCATCTAGAACCTTTGATCCCAGTCAGCATCAGAACCTTTAATCCCAGTCAGCATCTAGAACCTTTAATCCCAGTCAGCATCTAGAACCTTTGATCCCAGTCAGCATCAGAACCTTTAATCCCAGTCAGCATCTAGAACCTTTGATCCCAGTCAGCATCAGAACCTTTAATCCCAGTCAGCATCTAGAACCTTTGATCCCAGTCACCATCTAGAACCTTTAATCCCAGTCAGCATCTAGAACCTTTGATCCCAGTCAGCATCAGAACCTTTAATCCCAGTCAGCATCTAGAACCTCAGGAACAAATGAGAAACAAAGTCATTGAGATCTATCAGTCTGGAAAAGGTTCCAAAGCCATTTCTAAAGCTTTGGGACTCCAGAGAACCACAGTGAGAACCATTATCCACAAATGGTGAAAACATGGAACAGTGGTGAATCTTCCCAGGAGGGGCCGGCCGACCAAAATGACCCCAAGAGCACAGCGACGACTCATCCAAGAGGTCACAAAAGACCCCAGAACAACATCCAAGAACTGCAGGACTCACTTGCCTCAATGAAGGTCAGTGTTCATGACTCCCCCATCAGAAAGAGACTGGGGGGGCAAAAATGGCTGCATGGCAGAGTTCCAAGACCAAAACCACTGCTGAGCAAAAAGAACATAAAGGCTCGTCTCAGTTTAGCCAGAAAGCATCTTGATGATCCCCAAGACTTTTGGGAAAATACTCTGTGGACTGACAAGACAAAAGTGGAACTTTTTGGAAGGTGTAGGTCCCATTACATCTGGCGTAAAAGTAACACGGCATTTCAGAAAAGGAACATCATAGCAACAGTAAAATATGGTGGTTTTAGTGTGATGGTCTGGGGCTGTTTTGCTGCTTCAGGACCTGGAAGACTTGCTGTGGTAAATGGAACCATGAATTCTGCTTCTACCAAAAAATCCTGAAGGAGAACGTCCGGCCATCTGTTGGTGACCTCAAGCTGAAGCGCACTTGGGTTCTGCAGCAGAACAATGATCCAGAACACACCAGCAAGTCCACCTCTGAATGGCTTAAGAACAACAAAATGAAGACTTTGGAGTGGCCTAGTCAAAGTTCCCACCTGAATCCCATTGAGATGCTGTGGCATGACCTTAAAAAGGCGGTTCATGCTGGAAAAGCCTCCAATGTGGCTGAATTACAACAATTCTGCAAAGATGAGTGGAACAAAATTCCTCCACAGCGCTGTAGAAGACTCACTGCCAGTTATCACAAACGCTTGATGCAGTTGTTGCTGCTAAGGTGGAACAACCAGTTATCAGGTTTAGGGGGCAATTACTTTTTCACACAGGGACATGGAGGTTTGGATTTTTTACCCCTTTAAAAATAAAAATCTTCAATAAAAAACTGCATTTTGTGTTTACTTGTGTTATCTTTGTCTAATATTTAAAATTATTTGATCTGAAACATGTGTGTGACACAACTGTAAATATACTTGATATTATTTATTAACAGATAACAGTGTAATATATATAATATATTTATTTTGATATTAATAAAAAACGGAAATGACTGGATTGGCATGCTGCATCGGCCGATATCCGATCCAGCTAATTTGTCCGTATCGGGTTGGTGCATCTTTCCCCCCGACTCCAGGTCAGCTGCAGAACTGAAGTCCTGCATCATTTATGCGATGTTGTATAAACTCTGGAGTAAATCTCTGGTTTCTCTGCTTCAGGTCCGTCATCTGGGCTGGATCAGCCGGCGGAGCTGCTGCCAGCAGGATGGTGAACAGTTAACCCGCAGACTGTAGCCAACATCCACAACATGCAGTCCATCAAGCAAGAACTGGACTCCGGGGAGTCCTACAGCGGGGAGGACGCGCTCCTGCTGGCCGTGGCCTTGCAGGGGCCCAACCGAGACCTGATGGGCCACAGCATCGCCGCCGTCCCCTTCAAGGCCAAAAGCGCGTGCCGCAGGAAGAGGGAGTTCATCCCGGAGGAGAAGAAGGACACGCTGTACTGGGAGAGGCGGCGCAAGAACAACGAGGCGGCCAAGCGCTCGCGGGAGAAGCGGCGCATCAACGACATGGTGCTGGAGAACAAGCTGCTGGCGCTGGGGGAGGAGAACGCCTCCCTGAAGGCCGAGCTGCTGGCGCTCAAGCTCAAGTTCGGGCTGCTGAGCTCGGCGGCGTACGCCCAGGAGGTGCAGCAGCTGTCCGGGCCCCCCCCAGGCCACCTCCCCCCACCTCCTCACGAGGGCCCGGAGCCGCCCCCGCTCCGCAGCAGCTGCATCTCCGTCATCAAGCACTCGCCGCTGCTCCCCGACCAGGGGGGGTCGTTCAGGGGGGGCGGGGTCAAGCAGGAGCTGGCGGAGGCTCCGGAGAGCGAACTTTACCGCAGCTGCGTCTACGCCCGGCCCCCCCCCTTCATGCAGATCACCCGCTCCTCCAGCAACTCGCCCCGCAGCTCCGAGGACGGGGCCGTCAGCAAGTCCTCGGACGGCGAGGACGAGCAGCAGGTCCCCAAGGGCCCGGTGCCGTCGGACCCCCGCAGCGTCATCGTCTCCGCCCACAAAGTGCCGGACGCCGCCGCCTCCGCCCTCCCCCACAAGCTCCGCATCAAGTCCAGGAGCGCCCGCATCAAGGTGGAGGCGGTGGACCCCGAATACGAGTCCTCCGGGAAGTCCTCGTCCCCGGCCAGCGCCTCCGAGGCCGACTGCTACCCCAGCGGTCTGGACCAATCAGAGAGCACGCAGCCCCCCCACTGCCCCCTGTCCCTGCAGGTTAGCAGCATGCAGCACTGGACCCACCGCCCCGAGAGCCGGCCCACCCCCCCCATCCACGCCTTTCTGGATGTAAAACAGACTTACGGCCCCTTGGACCCCCCCGTCCCGGCTCCCAGCGCGGCCTCGTCACACAGACTCCCCCCAGCAGACCCCGCCCATCCTCACGACCCCAACGGCCGCTGACGTCCGGCTTCCTGCAGCGTTGCCATGGCGATGAGATGCGTTCAGAGGCCGGTCCCGAAAACCTGGTTCCAGACTAGGGGTGGGAAAAAATATCGATACACCAAAATATCACGATATTTTCATATACCGATATCACATCCATATTTAAAATTGTGGTATCGATCTATTTTACTAACGAAATCTCATGAAATCCCGTGAGATTTCGTTGGTGAAATAGATCGACACTGTGATTTTAAATATAGATATATTGGCACATGAAAATATGGTGATATTTCAGTGTATCAATATTTTTCCTACCCCTATTCCAGACCTTGGCTAGTCGGGTCAACCGTGGAGGTGGGAAAATTCTCGGGAATTCTGGGAAATCTTGGAATTTACTGTTAAGTGTTTAAAAACATGGAAGCTTTGATGTGTGAGACACTTGGGGGTGGGAAAAAAATAACGATACACTGAAATATCGCAATATTTTCATATGCTGATATCTTATCGATATTTAAAGACGCGGTATCGATATATTTTACTAAATAAATTTCACCAGATTTCGTAACAGAATGATGAAATCTGGCGCGATTTTGTTGAGTCTTGCGAGAATAAGTTCGGCTTCTTGCCGCGTTGCCATGGTGATGAGATTAGGGCTGCCACAGACGATTATTACGATAATCGACTTACCACCGATCACCGAAATCTCACCAGATTTAATTATTCTGTTACGAAATCTCGCGAGAATTTGTAACAGAACGATTAAATCTGGCAAGATTGTGTTCGTGAAATAGATCAATACAGTGTTCTTTAATGTCAATATAATATCGGCATATGAAAATATCGCGATATTTCAGTGTATCGATATTTTTCCCACCCCTAGCGACACTGTTGTGTATAAAATTTATTTTTTCTTGATAAATCGTTCACTCAGCTCCACCTGCTGAAAAGCCCCAGTTATTTCTGCCTGTTCTCATCATCATCATCATCATCATCATCATCATCCTCCATTCTGAACAGGCGTTGCCTGATTTGCCTTAAAGCAGAAATTTTTCATGTTTGTAAAGAAGAATTTTGGTCCATCTGTGCGTAAACAGATTAGAAGCAGTTAAAGGGAGATTTCCTCCTTTTCTACAAACCATTCCTGACTTTGCTATAATTGGCACAAAATCTCCATTTCTACGATCCTGAACACGTTTCACACAGCTACACTTACTCTGCTAAGTGATTTCAAGTATTACGTTTAGTAATATTAGTACAGTCTTGCGTTATTTGACTTATATCAGCAAATGTTTTAAGTCAAATGAAGCATGTCATGAACAGGTGTGTGTTTTTTGGCAGCTGTTTGCCCAACAGGTTCAGCATTTCATGTAATGGTGAGTTTTTGTTTACAATAAATGTCTTGTCACTGAACTATGGATCCTTTTTTTCCCCCAAAGTTTCATATTTTCTTTGCATAAAAGTTTTTAATTCAACCCCGTTTCTTTTTTAAAGTTGGGATGTTGCGTAAAATATAAATAACAGAAAATAATGATTCACAAATCCCATATTTTATTTCCAGAAGAACATAAGCAACATTTCAGATGATGAAACTGAGACATTTTAGCATTTCATGGAAAATAGCTTTCAGATATTGATTTTGGAAAGTATTCCTGAGTCCAGCCTTGTTCCATCTTTTCGTCTGAGAGACTCTGAAATGCTCCTTTTATACCCAGTCATGGTACCATTGCTAATTAACCTGATAAGATATTAAAATCTCCTCCTATAATAATATTCCAGCCTTTTGTTGCTCCTGTTCCATCTTTTTAGATTTGTGTTGCTGCCATCAGATTCACAATTAATGATCATTTCCCATGAAATATCAGTTTCAACATCTGATATGTTTTTCTTTGACAGGGAATAAAATATGGTGAGATTTAGGAATCTTTGCGACCTGGTTTACATTTTACATGTCCCAACTTTTTTCCAAACGGGAGCTGTATAAAAGCTAATGTGAACATTTATGAAATGAGAAGTGAACTTGTCTGCAGACCACGGTGATTGTGCTGGGATGGAGGCGAGAAGACAAATCAGCCTTAAATGAGGTTTATAATCGGAGCTTTTAACATGATCAAACCTGTCCAGCTTCAGGCGGTGAAGACGGGTAGTATTTCTGAGGAAAACCACCTGCTCTACCTCAACTACGACCTTTCACCTACTTTTTCTGGTTTTGTGAGGAATTTTGGAAGATTTTTCAGCTATCGATGATGCCTTTCATCACCAACTTACTGGCCTGTGATCAATCAAAACGTGAGATATGATCAGGTTCATTCAGATGGTACAGAAACTTTTAAAATCGAGCCAACGTATTGTTTAATTCAAACATCAGAAGTTATCAGTGAGTAGCTGACACTTAAACTGCTACACCATATTAGAGAATTACGGGAGAGGATTAGGGCCACTGATGAATAAATGTATAAAATTCTGACTTTAATCTAGGAATTCTGACTTTTTTCAGAACAACAAAAAAAAAGGTAGATTTTTTTCCCCCAATTTTTGGGAAAAAAGTCAGAATTGTGATTTTTTTTCCCCAGAAATTTTAAAAAGAAGGGAGATTTTTTTTTTTTCAATCTCTGAAAAGTCAGAACTTTGTTCTGACTTTTCTCCCAGAAGATGAAAAGTTTTTTTTTAAATGAAATTGAAAAAGAGAGATTTCTTTTTGCAATTTCTGAAAAAGTCACAATTCTGACTTTTTTTTTCCTTTAAAAAAAAAAAAATCAGAATTCTGACTTCTTTTTTTTTTTTTTTTTAAATTATTATTAAATCAGAATTCTGACTTTGTTCTGGGGGGGGGGGGGGGGGGGGGGTCTTCAATGTTCTTTTTTTCAGTGGATGTAGATTCTGATCGATCTAAACAGACTGCATCAAGGAGAACACAGCAGGTCTCTGATTTCTGAGGTTCTCTGAACGCATCATGTGGCTTGTCACGTGACCAGGCTGAGCGTAGAAAGTCAGACAGCACTGCGGCTCCCCATCATGGCGCTTGTGATCGGACGCTTGTGGAAAAGCTTCGGTGCGCGCGCAGTGGACCGGGACGGAGCGTGCAGGGTGACAGCCGCGCTCCTGACCTCCACGCCGCGCGCCGTGTCCGGTCCGCGGCTCGGCGGCACCGCGGCAGCGACGCGGCGCTACAGTTCCGACCCGAAGGACGACCTGAGAGTCCGGTATCTGGACGGGGAGGACAGCGGTGAGTCCGGTCCGGTCCGGTCCTGCTGCATGCTGGTGTCGGGTCGGCACCGGAAATGACGTTAGGCGGGACGTGTTTATGGTGACAGGTAGAAAAGACACTTTTACGTGTGAGAACTGAATAAAAACACACCTGAACACACTTCTCGGGCTGATCAGGCACACAGAGGGGCACCTCTCACCGAGGGACCAATCAGATTGTAGCGTGACGTCATCATACAGCAAAATGTAAAGAGTTTCCTAGTCCTCCTTGTGGAAGACCTTTGGACGTGATCTTTGGATGCTTCTGGTTTGTTTCCACGTGCGGTGGGTTAAAGTCCATCTGTGCCTGAAGTCTAAACCCCTAGACCCCACGCCCAGACCCCCACCCCACAGGTTCAGACCCAACTTTTTCATACTGATGCACATAGGGAAATTTTCTACCGATACCAATAATCGATACTTTTCTGCAAATACTGATACTGAAATGTGATATAATCTGCAGTTTGTGCTGGACGCAGCAATGAAAGACTGATATTTAAGCAGCTCTGGCTAATCTATAACAGCAAACACAAAGTTTTGGTAATTAAATATCTTCCTACATTCCCTTTTTCTTTTTCTTTGCAAATGGGTTCATTCTTAGTGCTGATATGTAAATACTTGTATTTAAATGACAGTTTGCGGTTTGGTTAATAAATATTTTCATGTTCTGCTGCAAACCCTCACTGACTCAAACTTGGGTACACGAACTCAGAGCTGTCGTGAGATTTGATCGTATCCTACGATCACGTCCAAATTGATAAATGCCGAGTCTTGAAATAGTCGTTCGCACAGATTTTCGTCGTACAATCGTTTGATAAATAAGTGCCATTATTTTTTGGTTAATTTATAATATTTTAGATTTTATATTTGAACATCTTCCACTGAATAAATGTGAATTATCTTCACCTGTACTTAAGTTATTTGTGAATTAAAATAAGTTTTTAATCTTAATTTTGTTTCATTTCTTCATCAATATAATTTGTTTTAAACCTTTTTCTTTCCACTACTTCTGCTTCTGTTCTCAAGTTTTACTCTTATGTAATATTGTCCCTGCATTCAAGATATTAATGCAAACTGTACAATCTCGGTTTTCTTTAAAGGGACCAAAAGTATCGGTATCAATATCGGTCTCGATAAAAAAGTATCATTAACTACTGGTATCATATCGACATGGAAAATTTTGGTATCGCCCATCCCTAGAGTGAAGGCATCAAGCTTGACATAAACATTTAACCTTGTTAAAAAAAAGGTAGCAAATTAACCCAGATATAAATGTACTAAATTTAATTTATTAACAAATAAAATGTACATTTATTATGATATTTATAAAAACAGATGTATCCTGATGTAAAACTTTATTCATAAGGATTTTTCTGCCTTTTTTTCCAGCATCATTTCTTTAAAATCTTCCACCCTGCTCAAAACTACGGTCAGGAATTTAAGGATTTTAACCCTTTTTAACACCCTTTTTAACCCTTTTTAATGTGAGTTAATGGGACAAAAATGTCCCATTAACTCACATCAAACCCACATTTTGAATCTTTTGCTATTTAAAAAAAAATGTTATGCTTCCTGTGATGTTAGAGTTTAATTTTTTTGATAAATTGTCAAATTTGTTCACCACTAAAATCAGCTCCATTACAAACCTGCGCATAAAATTAAGTTTTACAAATTGAGAAATTAATTTTCTTACATTTATAGAATAGAAAAGAACTTTATTGTCTGTTCAGAGGAACAGAAATTCTCCTTTTAACGCGGCAGCTGTCAGATCAGCCACTGTAAGAGGAGAAAATAAAATCCTTCTTTACCACCACCATGATAAACCAGAACTATTCTGACATTTACCGAGTGTCATTGAACACATCATAAGTCTAGAAATCACAAACCTGTCAATCAAAGTGGAGACGATGCTGCATCTGCTGCGGTTCTGGTTGATCTTACAGCTGACAGAAGAGCTTTATTTATTTATTTGTTTGTTTGTTTGTTTATTTATTACTTTCATCATAAAAAGACGAGATTCTGAAATGGAAGTTGCTTTGTTTTTATTTACGTCTCACTCAGAGACCCAAATGTTTCGGAAGTGAGATTGAATTAAACAGAAGAAAGTGAAAATTTTCATTTGTGGAAAAAGGTTTTTTTTTTATGGCATAATTTATTTTATTGGTGAAAAAATATAACTGATATCATTTAATGTAATTTTTTTTCATTTTAATTAATTAATTTTCATTATGAACAGGCAGAGTTCTGAACTGGAAATTACTGCACGAGCCCAGTTTCAGGGTCTGATATGTAGTTTACTGGAAATAAAATTTGAGTTAATGAGATGAAGATTATCTTTTGTTTTTTCTTAGACCCAGTTGTTTTGGAAGTGAGGTTGTATTAAACAGAAGAAAGTGAAAATTTAACCCTCATAGCTCCCTCAGCTTTCTGAAGGGGGGGTGAACAACCTTTTATGTTGTTACTTTTTTCTACTAATGCAAACAGCATAAAACTTGGTCCAGGTGTGTATTTTGGCTTGACTCATGATATTCTAGAAGATGGGGTGTCTAAATCTTTTTCTAAGGTCTCTAACTAAAATATACCTTATTTCCTCCTTAGTGCCAATCCGTGCCACATTGACTTGCATTGAAAAGGACCTTTCTATAATCAAATACCATTTCAGAATAAATGTTTAGGAGAACATTTTTCTCCTCACACACTTGCTCTACACTTCAATGATGTAGTTTGAACTGTTTTCCATGACATGAGACCATTTACTCAGAGGGAGCCCCGCTTTTTATCTTAGTGATGAAACCAGAGGCTTCAATGTTATTTCAGCCAATCAGAGTCCTTGAAAAACTCAAAAATGCTGAACACACCCAATGAAGTTAATCTTTTTTCTTCTTTCATGTGAGGTTATTTGAGCATGAAAGGGTCTCAAATTTGTAATTTTGTTGTTTTTTTGTTGTTGTTTTTTTTTTTCAAGCACTTCGATCAGTCAGATCACATGCTAGTTATTTAGGTCAGTATTCTGCAGGAAATTTCGTTCCCTCTCTGTAATGCCGCCATTCCAGTTCAAACTGGAATTTTTCCCACATTTTTTTGCATTTTATCTTGAAACAACTTCTCATTGAGCTTTTTAATTGTGGTTGCTATAATCTAAGCTTAGGTCTGCTCTGCATACCTAATAATAACCTGCCACCTACAGGCTATTTTTTACTTATTTTAACCCACTTTTCAGTTTCAGGCAGTGGGAACATTGTGTGAACAAACTGGAACTTAAAGGGTTAAAATTTTGAAACTCATTGATTTTTTGGTATTGATGGTTAGGCCAGAAGTCAGTGATGACAGCAATGGAAAAAAAATGCAATTTTTAATTTTTAGATAATATTTACAGGCCATAAACTGACATTGGCCAGTCTGTGACCTTAAGAAGCTGAACGCAACTTTTGCTTAGGGAGCTGTGAATGTTAAATTTGTGGAAATTTTTTATTTTTTTTATTTTGGGAGTGAACCAATTTAGCATAATTTATTGGTAAAAAAATATATAATTGATATCATTTAATGTAATTTACAATTTTTTTATTTTATTTTATTTTTTTGACAATCAAACTACCTGATTGGAGCTCACAGTTAGTGGTGGACGGTGGAGAGACAACCTGACTAAATGGTTTGTGGGATACTGAAGTTTAGGGAGAATTTTCGTGTTAACATCCGCCCCACGTGCTACAGTTAATCAGTGATGTCCCACCTGTCTTCCAGGTATCGTTGTTGTCGGGATAAATCGACCAAAAGCCAAAAATGCCATCAGCAAAAACCTGGTGAAGATGGTAAGTTTGTTTTATACTTCCTCCCAGTTTCTTTTTATGTGTGAACCAGTTTAAGCTGGAATCAGCCCGACTGCTTCAGGGAGGTTAGTGAACGTCAGGTCTGTACAGACAGAACCTGTTGGTGACCCATAAAACCCTAAAATGACCAACATGTCGCTAAATCTGGGTTTTTTAGAGCAGCGGACCGTCTGATGATGGCGAGTTGATGTGTCGTCCTAATTTACTGGTTTAACATAAAGATGGAAGGTTGGAGGATGACATCAGGTCTTCACAGAGCAGTCTAGGCCTGGGACGATAATCAAATCAATTAATCAATTAATCGTACGATAAATGGAAATTTTTCCGGCCCCATCGCCATGTGCATGCACCTGGACGTGTTTGTGGCTCAGAAGAATGAAATGAAGGGAGTGACGCATCCTGTCAGTCATTCAGGATCTTTGTATCTGTGGAAGGAGGCGGAGCCACAAGCACACATCATCCTCAAAATTATTCATACCCTCCTTTTAAAAAGGTTAAATTCACAATAGTAATTCAAATAACAAGAAACTAAAGAAACTAATAATAAATAAAAATTTACAAAATTAGAATGAAGTTAAATATTTTATTGCTTTTGAATTGTGGTTGGAAATAATTATTAAATAAATAAACAAAACTGTCCCAGACACATTAGAGCATCTTTCCCATGAACATGGACCAACATACCTGTGAACAGGTGCAGACGTCTGATTGGACGTTACAGAAAACACCTGATTGCAGTGATTGCCTCAAAGTGTTGCTTAATAAGAGCCCCATCGTGCTTGTTCACTTGTTTTATTTTTGTGTGTTTGTTTTGAATATTTCTTTCAAACCATAATTCAAATTCAAAGTGATGATTTTCATAGAATTTATATTTATTATCACTTTTGTCAATTTCATCTTATTTCACTGACAGATGATTTTTTTTCCTTTTTTAATTGGAGGGTATGAATAATTTTGAGGACAACAGTACACACAGACCGCAGCGAGTAAGCGTCGAGAAGCTTGGAAACCCTTATTGCAAAGCCAGAGAGTCCTTTTTATTTCATTATTTTGTTTTTTTGTTTGTTCATTTATTATGGATGTCTAATAGTTTTGGTTCTGGACATTCCGATGTGAAATGAAAGTTGAATTGTTGCATTTGAAAGGATGAAGTAGCATTATTATGATAAATTAACATTACGAGTTGTCTCGGTAATGTCAACAATAATATCGTTTATTCTCTATAACATGTGGTCCAGTGACATTTGCTATCGTCTCAGGCCTACATGGGTCTTTTAGGACTAATTTTCCCTGCCTGGTGTTTTTCTGTCAGATGTCGGAGGCCGTGGAGGACATTAAGAAGAACAACAAAGTTCGCAGCGTGATTTTATGCAGCTTGGTTCCTGGCATCTTCTGCGCAGGTACGCTTCGTGTAGAACTGTGACGTAGACCTCAGCTCTGCGGGGTCGGGTCTAGATGGTTCAGGAAGTCAGAGTCCAGCTTGTCTCTGTGTGCAGGTGCAGACCTGAAAGAGAGGGCGAAGATGCACCAGAGCGAGGTGGGACCGTTTGTATCTAAAGCCAGGTCCCTGATCACGGAGCTGGGTGAGGACTGGAAACCAGTGCAGACTAGGAAACCATCAGCAGCTAACCTGAGCGTGTCTGTGTCACACCATGTCAGAGAGCACAAACTGCTGATGCTTCTCCGGCTGAAAGCCTCCTGTGATAAAGGAGGTGGCGTCTGATGTCTCAGCTGTTCATGTGTGAAATGATCTCAGCTGATTGGCTGGCGATTTCACCAGAACGTGTGGGGTTGATGTGATGGATTCAGTCATGTGAAGTGTTCGTGTTGGAGGATGATGCAGTAATGTGCTGGTGGTCTGTTCCAGGTAACCTGCCCGTACCGACCATCGCTGCCATTGATGGCGCTGCCCTCGGAGGAGGCCTGGAGATGGCGCTGGCTTGTGACATCAGAATCGCCTGTAAGATGGAGGGTTTTCCATTTTTATTTATTGGAACTTTTTATTAGAATTTTTTTCTATTTATTTGTATTTGTTGTTGTTGTTTTTTAAAAGATTTTTCCCTTCTTTTTTATTTTTGTATTTATTTATCTATTCACTTATTTTATTTCTAGTAAGTTTTTGTATTTACAATCATTTAATAATAATTAGGGATATTCATCATTGTTTTTTTGTTTTTTTTACTGATATCTGATATAGTGATATTGTCCAATTCTTATCAGAATATCTTATCGGCTGTAAGAAAGAGGGTTTTTATTTTCAAAAAAATTTTATTTGAATTTTTCTATTTATTTATTTATTTTAATTTTTGAGATTCTTTTATTTTTTCATTTTTGTATTTATTTATCCACTTCTTTGCTTTCTAGTAAAGTTTTCATATTTATAATCATAAAATAATAATTAGGGATGTTCATTATTGTATTTTTTTTTTTGACCAATATCCAACATGGCGATACTGTCCAACTCTTATCAGAATTGCCTGTAAGAAAGAGGGTTTTTATTGTTTTTTCTTTTTTAAAAAAAAACTTAAATGATTTTTTTCTATTTTTTTTTTATTTTTGAGATTTTTTTCCCCTTCTTTTTCATTTTTGTATTTATTCATTCATTTATTTATTTATCTACTTCTTTTCTTTCTAGTAAAGTTTTCGTATCTATAATCATTGAATAATAATTATGGATGTTCATTATTGCATTTTTTTTTTTTACCAATATCCGATATACCGAAATTGTCCAACTCTTTTTAGAATTGCCTGTAAGAAAGAAGGTTTTTATTTTATTTTTTTAAATTATTTTATTTTTTCTATTTATTTATTTAATATATATATATATATATATATATATATATATATATATATATATATATATATATATATCCTTTTTCCTTTTTGTATTTATTTGCATTTATTTATTTATCAACTTCTTTTCTTTCTAGCAGAGTTTTTGTATTTATAATCATTAAATAATGATTAGGGATATTCATCATTGTATTCTTTTACCGATATCTGATATACCGATATTGTCCAAATCTTAATTTCCAATATCCGATATCAACCGATACCAATCAAGGTTTTGGATTTTTGGTTAGTTTCCTTTTTTATTTAGTTTTTGTTTTTCAATTCAATCTTAGTTAGTTTTTTGAGCAGGTTAGTACGGAAGCGTATTGCATTCACCTGAAAAAAATAAAATTGGTCTGTTTTTCTGAATTAACGAGATAATTTTTACAAAAATAAACAAAAACGTTGCGTTTTTCTGAATTAACGAGATATATTTTTTACAAAAATAAATAACAATGTTCTGTTTTTCTGAATTATTTAGATTCACGTTATTTACCAAGTAAAGCAGGGACATTGAACTGGGCCGGAAGTGGGCCGTCCAAGTGTTTCAAACTGGAAGTTCGGAACACGGAAGCGTGATAATCCCCCGTTGGCTTTTATTTTGTCGATTCCTCTGGCTTGCACGCGCCAGTCAAGTGTTGCTCCTCATGAAACGGAAACGGTTGTTCTTTCTCTCCTCCTCCTTCTTCTCTTCACTTTTATCTCGTTAATTTAGAAAAACAGAACATTTTTATTTATTTGTTTGAAATTATCTCGTTAATTCAGAAAAACAGAACGTTTTTTTTTATTTCTTTTAAATTATCTCGTTAATTTAGAAAAACACAACATTTTTATTTATTTTTTTTAAAAAATTGTCTCGTTAATTTAAAAAAACAGACCAATTTTATTTTTTTCAGGTGAATGCAATACGCTTCCGTAGGTTTGATAGTTTTTATTAGTTTTTATTTTTTGGAAAATGCTTAGTTTTCGTTTAGTTTTTATCAGTTTCAGTGTTATTTTTTATTTTTATTTTTTTTGTAAATTACACAGATTTGTCTTGTGTGACAAACGTTGAACAGGAAATATTATATCTGTTCACCAAATTAAAATCTTGGCAGTTCCGACTATTCTATGGAATGTCATTTTTCCTAAGTTGAAATTTACCATGAAACCAGTGGCAGCACAGTGGTGGACAGCTAAAATAGCAAAGCAATAAAATAATAATTAAATCAAATCAAATCAAGCTTTATTTATAAAGCACTTTTCATACCATTAAAATGCAACACATCATGCGGCGTCGGAGCTCCATGTCGACCATTTAGCCAAATACCGATCCCTGGCTTCTCTGATAAGTTTGTCCCTGCACGGTATCATCTCATCCCTCTTTTCTTCTCCAGACTGGCAACTGAGTACAGTTTAAAATGGTGTAAAAACTCACTTCCAACTAATGAATCCTCCAGTTCAGTGTTGTTTACATCCGTAGTGCAGCCAGGTGTCGAGGGCGTGTCTGCTGCTAGCCTAGCTAAGCTATCTAAGCTGCATCGGTCTCAGCAGTTATACAATCTTTCTATCTCTCTTTATCTGTTTATCCATCTTTGAAGCAAGACAAGTTTGTTTATATGAATTAAATGGACTAAATAAATAAAATGAAGATCGAACTATTCTTTTATAAAAATAAAAAAGCATCTTTCCCCATTTTGAAATAACTGAAGAAATCCGATGAAAATCCAGATGACCCAGCTTTCCACCGTCACTTAAACGCACCATGTACGCACGAATCTGTCAGGCTCCCGGAAGCGTGAAGAAAGTCTCAAAATCCGTCGAGCGCGCGTAAACTGATTTGTGTGTAAAAGCAGTGTTGTGTGTGCATATCAGGGGATAAGCACACGTATTTCAGGATTTGTATGGACAGGAGCCTCTTTGAACACAACTATTGAGTTTGAGAGGTTGAAGATAAAAAATTTGTGTGTAAAATATTAATATTTGTGTATTTTTGTAATTTGTGAATGTGTAGATTTATTTTGTGTGTACAACTTTTAAATATTTGTGTGTGCATTAAAAACACATATTTGCAAGTACCCAAAGTTACACACAAAATGGTTTACACAGTTTACAAATCATGAGTTACACATACAACTACTCAAAGTTACACACGACTACCCAAAGTTACACACAAATTATTTGACACGGTTTACAACTTCTGTAATACACACACACAATCATATTGAGACTATTTTCTCTCCATAAAAGTCACTCTGAGTAAGACCGGTATAGCAAGCAAATAGATTAATCAGAAATATATTTCATATCAACCCCAAAGGCTTAAATATTAATCAAATTTACAAAGATTAAAACTAAGTATGCATTTGCAATAATTTTAGTTAGTTTAATGTTAGTTTGTTAAAGACTCAATACAGTTTCAGTTAGTTATTGTTTTTTAAAAACTGTCATTTTTATTTTTATTTCAGTTAGCGAAAATGTTTTTTTTCAGCAGCAGCAGCTGCACTGTAGTCACATGACTGAAAGGAATGCTGGGAAATGAAGTTCTTCCAGGATAACAGGGACTTTTAGACATGCTGAACCAACGCTGCTAATGGAACGAAAGAGTTAGTTATGAAATCTTGTAAGATCTCAGTGCTCCATTACGAAATCTCGCGAGATTTCATCAGTAGAAATGTCGGTATGATAAAAACTCATACCGATATTTTCCAATATGATATTTTAATACCAATATCAGCCAATTATATCAATAGACTGATAACGTCGACCATCTTTGATAATAAATACTATATAACGTTGTTACCAGAGGAAATATGAGTTGACATGTACATAGATAGTAACTGTATTTCTCATCTCTTCAGCCAACTCTGCAAAAATGGGACTCGTAGAGACGAAACTAGCCATCATTCCCGGAGCAGGTGAGGCTGGATTTATTTACCTGAAAAGCTTTTTATCTTATTTATTCGGTGTAATCTGCCTTATCTGTCAGCCTACACATCCTCCTCCCACCAGTCTGATTACTTCCAGACGGAGACCGTTAGTTCCCCTGTATGAGGAGTACATCGGTCTTTGTTGGTGGGACTTCGGTCGTTCTTTGTAGATGCTTAGCTTTTTGAAATAAAACCTTTCTTTTATAACATCAGGCTGGTGTTCATCACCAAATCAGCCCAGAATGCTTCATTTCCACGAACATGCCATCATGTTCAGACGTGACCAGTGTCTGTGGACCGCCGTGGGTCTCTGTCCTCTGCAGGCGGTACGCAGCGTCTCCCGCGGGCCATCGGCGTCTCTCTCGCTAAGGAGCTGATCTTTGCCGCCCGGGTGGTGGACGGGGCCGAGGCGTGCCGTCTGGGCCTGGCCAATCACTCGGTGGAGCAGAACAACAGCGGGGATGCGGCATATCTGCGGGCTCTGGAGCTCGCTCGCGAGATCAACCCTCAGGTGAAGACATCGCACGAACAACAAGCTGAGACAGCAGCTCTAAACCAGGGATGAAGTCCAGCACACAATCCACGTTTCTCATGTTCAACCTGCTTTTTCCTCCACAGGGTCCAATTGCAATAAGGATGGCAAAGCTAGCAATCAACCAAGGAATAGAGGTGAGTTCCAGCGAAGTCTGACTTCACTCTGCTCTGCTGCTTCCTTTGCTTTTCTTCTGCTCTCTGCTGAGAGTGATGAACGTACAAACACAGCTCCTCTCTGGTCTGCACCACCACTTAAAGCAGCTTTGGACTTTGTGTTTACCATCACAGACACCCGTATAATAACAAACACCCTGGAGGCAATTACCATCTTTGGTTGTAGTGTGATTAGATGGGGTGCATTTCCCAAAACCATTGTTGCTAACATAATGTAATTTCCCTATGTTCACTATGTAGCTAACAGCAGCTATGGTTTTAGTAAACGCGGCCTGTCTAAAGCCTTATTTACACCTACGGACGGAGCTTGAGTGCGGTCCTCACGTCCGTCCTTTTTTTTGTCTGAGGACTAAAAAGATGACGTTTGAATGAACCTAGGTGGCCAAAAACAGGTGTAATTCAGGGGAGGTGGAAATCTGTGAATGAAACCTGGTAGTAAAGTTTACTCAGAAATTTTAAGTTTTAATTTAAATCTTATTGAATGTATTGTCCCTGTTTTGAATAAACATGGCCCTGTGTGAAAAAGTGAAAAAGTCCCCTAAACCTAATAACTGGTTGTTCCACCTTAGCAGCAACAACTGCATCAAGCGTTTGTGATAACTGGCAGTGAGTCTTCTACAGCGCTGTGGAGGAATTTTGTTCCACTCATCTTTGCAGAATTGTTGTAATTCAGCCACATTGGAGGCTTTTCCAGCATGAACCGCCTTTTTAAGGTCATGCCACAGCATCTCAATGGGATTCAGGTGGGGACTTTGACTAGGCCACTCCAAAGTCTTCATGTTGTTGTTCTTAAGCCATTCAGAGGTGGACTTGCTGGTGTGTTCTGGATCATTGTTCTGCTGCAGAACCCAAGTGCGCTTCAGCTTGAGGTCACCAACAGATGGCCGGACATTCTTCTTCAGGATTTTTTGGTAGAAGCAGAATTCATGGTTCCATTTACCACAGCAAGTCTTCCAGGTCCTGAAGCAGCTAAACAGCCCCAGACCATCACACTAAAACCACCATATTTTACTGTTGCTATGATGTTCCTTCTTTGAAATGCCGTGTTACTTTTACGCCAGATGTAATGGGACCTACACCTTCCAGAAAGTTCCACTTTTGTCTCGTCAGTCCACAGAGTATTTTCCCAAAAGTCTTGGGGATCATCAAGATGCTTTCTGGCTAAACTGAGACGAGCCTTTATGTTCTTTTTGCTCAGCAGTGGTTTTGGTCTTGGAACTCTGCCATGCAGCCATTTTTGCCCCCCAGTCTCTTTCTGATGGGGGGGTCATGAACACTGACCTTCATTGAGGCAAGTGAGGCCTGCAGTTCTTGGATGTTGTTCTGGGATCTTTTGTGACCTCTTGGATGAGTCGTCGCTGTGCTCTTGGGGTCATTTTGGTCGGCCGGCCCCTCCTGGGAAGGTTCACCACTGTTCCATGTTTTCACCATTTGTGGATAATGGTTCTCACTGTGGTTCTCTGGAGTCCCAAAGCTTTAGAAATGGCTTTGGAACCTTTTCCAGACTGATAAATCTCAATGACTTTGTTTCTCATTTGTTCCTGAATTTCTTTGGATGGCAGCATGATGTCTAGCTTTGGAGGATCTTTAGGTCTTCTTAACTTTGTCAGGCAGGTCCTATTTAAGTGATTTCTTGATTGAGAACAGGTGTGGCAGTAATCCAACCTTGGTATGGCTAAAGAAATTGAACTCAGCTTTCCAAAGATGTGATAAACCACAGTTACTTTATGTTTTAACAGGGGGGGGTAATCACTTTTTCACACAGGACCATGGAGGTTTGGATTTTTTCTCCCCCTTTCTAATAACGATTTTCATTTAAAAACTGCATTTTGTGTTTACTTGTGTAATTTTTAAATTTGTTTGATGATCTGAAACATTTAAATGTGACAAACATGCAAAAAAGTAAGAAATCAGGAAGGGGGCAAAAGCCTTTTCACACAGCTGTACATATATCCATTGTGTATGCTGTTTCTAAACACTGATTTAACATTAATGTCTTGGGCGTGTGTATATTTATTGCATCTCGCCTGTTATAATATTAAGGTCCATGGTTTTAGCTCGTTCTGCTCTGGAATCGTGAGTTATGTAGTTTCACACCTACATCTCTGACGTTTATTACAAACCAGGCCGATTGAAAATGGGTATAAAATTGAGTATGTTATAGTTATTTAAAAAGTACATCACCAGGAAAAGCCAATGCTGTAAGTGAGCGAGCTGCCTGTGGTAAGATGGCCGCCGTGTGCGAGCGTTCGGCTTCGTTGGTCATCAGCGCGGGGACTTATCTAGCCATTATCCATAGATATCTATGTTCTTGGTTGTCGGCTAGCCAGGTGCTGATGGGGTTAGCATTGGAGAGTGAATGCTGTCAGCTTGATGATGTCACTTCCTTTTCCAGGTGGATTTATCTACAGGCCTGGCCATTGAAGAGGCTTGTTACGCGCAGGTGTGTATCCAGTCCCCCGCAGGCTCGTGTCCGTCCTCAGGTGAAGACGTTGACCTGTCTGCGTTGTGTCTCAGGTGATCCCCACTAAGGACCGGCTGGAGGGCCTGGCTGCCTTCAAGGAGAAGAGGCGTCCTCATTACAAGGGGGAGTGAGACCTGATCTGGTCCAGACCGGGTTCCACTGCTTCCATCCGTGTCCGGGTGGCGCGCCCACCTGGACTCACGCTGGCCGACCTTCCTGCCAGGTTTAAGGAATTACAGGGGGGAGTGTGTCGGCCCACCGAGACCAGCTCCCTCCAACAATACTTACTTTAATCATTGGTGTGATTGACAGGTGGTCACTAACAGCAGCCTCCATCCCAGGACGAGCCGTCAGATGATTTATCCTTTCACTTTTTTAAATAGAAATGTATCTGTCCGTTATTTTTGTTTGAATAAAGTTGGATGTGCTGCTTTTGTACTAACACACACTGTAAATCATCGTGATTATGTCATTTTCCAAATGCTGGAGCTCCTGCTGTCACATCACCAAACCAAAAGCCTTCTACATGCCGTGGTACCGGACTTTCTCCCAAGCCTGGTCCTGGTCCTGGTCCTGGTCCTGGTCCTGACCCAGTCATGGCTGTGTCCATACAGCTTCCCATCAGCCCTCCTTCTGTACAGTGTGTTTTCTGCGTTGATGTTTTTGTAAATCATTGTCACGCCTCGGAAAGTTGAGATGAGGCCACGACAGCAAACTAATAAAGAAATGGATCAGAAGTTTTTTCCATTCCAAGATTCTTCCTGTTGATACAATACCAGTACTTCATGGTACTTTTTCATACTTTTTAGTCCTTATAAGAAAATCACATGATTGTACAGTTTGCAGTAACATATTGAATGCAAGGACAATATTAGATATAAGTAAAACTAGAACAGAAGTACTGGAAAGAAATGCTTTAAATCAAATTATATTGATGAGTAAATTAAACTAAAATAAATGTTGCGCAGACCTACTTTTAGCTGCAGATGTGCATAAATGTGTTCCACACTTCAGCATCTCACCCCATGCTGTTAAATAAATGATAAATTATATTGATGAGTAGGGATCGACAGATACAGATTTTTTAGGGCCGATACCTTTTTTCGTTATCAGCTTCAGCCAATGGCCGATACAACCTGCTTATATCTGGGGCCGATACTGCACTTGACTCCTGAATTAATATAATGAAGGATACAATGAAAAGTAATTTTGCAACTCTTGTAATATAAAAAAAAGAACAAACACTATGTTTATATATATATATATATATATATATATATATATATATATATATATATATATATATATATATATATATATAGTCTTTAATTTATGTCAAGTTGGGGTATCTGCCAACACATCTGATGTATCAGCCGATGCCAAAACCAGCAAAACACGCAAATATCTTCCCAAAGTATCGGTCTATCCTTATTGATGAGTAAATTAAACTAAAATAAGATTAAAAACTTCTTTTAATGATCAAATAACTTAAGTACATTTTAAAATTATTTAAATTTGTTCAGCGGAAAATGGTCAAATATAAAATGTAACAGTAATATTACAAACTTACCAAAGCATAATGTGTAATAACCTGCATTAAAGTACTGAAAGATACTAAAACATCATCACTAACAGTAGCAGCATCATCATGACATCTGAGATTATTTGCAGATCACCAGCTCATATTTTATTCCCAGTTGAACATAAACAACATGTCAGATGATGAAACTGACATTTTATCATTTCCTGGAAAATCTTCTCTGATTGTGAATCTGATGCAGCAACACGTCTGTAAAACGTTGGAACGGGAACGACAAAAGGCTGGAAAATAATAATAGGAGGAGACTTTAATATCTACTCAGGTTAATTAGCAACAGTAACATGACTGAGAATAAAAGGAGCATTTCAGAGTCTCTTAGATGGAAAGATGGACAAAGGTTCACCAATCTGAGACAAACTGGAGATAAAAGTTGTGGAACAAGTTCAGAAAAATGTTCATGCAGAGAAGAAGCCGTATGTGAGCAGGATCCAGAACCACCACCATGGTCTTCTCTGGACCAAAGCTCATTAAAACGCTCTGAGGAAAGTGCAAACTGTTCTGAGGTCAGATGATGAGGATGTGAGGATGTTTGTGGAAAGCATGATGAAGTTTTCTTTTAGCTACGGTTCTGGTTCGTGTAACTTTTCAGTCTTAACTTCAGGCTGACCAGTCTGATGCAGGAAAGAGGACAACCTGTGGCAGCCATCTTTTCTGGTCCCCTGAAAGGTCAGGCGTGCAGCACGGACGGTGTGATGATATAAGTGAAAGGTACGTAAACGAGGCTGAAAGCAGACAGTTGAGGCCCCGGCCAGCGGTTGCATGCAGGCCTGCGCTGTGGCTTCGTGCTGCTGCTGCACAGAGCCTGACATCAGCTATACATCCCCACTGTGGCTGCCTCCTTCCGGCAGATGTCCCAACTCTAAGCCGGGGGGAATCCCACCACAAGCCAGAGTTGCGTAAAGAAAGACGACCAGTTAGACATGCTGGAGGCCTGGACCCCAGCCGTCTCTCACGGGAAACGTTCAAGGTGTAGAAGTGATGGCATCCTCAACAGAATCTCTGACGTTTGTGCGAGTGAACCGTTTTAGGAGCAGGTTTGTCACCGCAGGACAGTCTGGGAAACGTGGCTCTTCCTCTGCAGTCGTGCACGGGGGCCACTTGTTTTGACGGTTTCTCAGCAGATGGTTTTGAGCCTCAACAGCCAAAGCAAACTATCTTTATACACTTGAACAGATTTTACAACCGTAGTTAAACCACCAGGACTGTTTATGTGGGAGTAAGAGGACGGATAGATTTACATTTATCAAAATTATTACACTCTAACTTTGTTTTTTCTTTTATACACACACACATATATATTTCACACAAACGTTATATATATAACACATACATATATATATATATAACTTATTCATACCCTCCAACTAAAGAAAAGGCTAAATTCATTCAAATAAGCAACTTTAAAAAAGTAGTAATAAACAAAAATTTACAAAATCATAATTTTGTGAAATAAATTACTGCCTTTGAATTGTAGTTTAAAGATTTTTTTTTTTTTAAAAAAAGGAAAACAAAGAAAAAGGTCCCAGACAAAGGACCAACATACCTGTCAACAGGTGCAGACGTCTGATTGGACGTTACAGAAAACACCTGATTGCAGTGATTAAATCAAAGTGTTGCTCCATGAAATTGCTCCATTGTGCTTGTTTACTTGTTTTATTTTGTGTTTGTTTTTAATATTTCTGTCGAACCAAGAGTACAAAATCAATGTCATGATTTTCATAAAAATTTTTGTGTTCCATTACAACTAATTTCACTGATGGCTGAACTTTGTCCTCATTTGTTAGGAGGGTATGAATAATTTTGAGGAAAGAATAATAAATAAAAAAAAAAAGAGAATTATAAAATAATAAAAAAAAAAAAAAATGACCGTACACATACTGTGGGGGGGAAAGTAAGTAAGAAAAAGAAAAAAAAAAGTATTGAACACGTCAAGAAATATATTTCTATTAGAGTTATTGACATGAAATTTTCACCAGATGTCGGCAACAACCCAAGTAATGCACACATACAAAGAAATCAGAACATTTATGTCCATAAGTTAAGTTACGTGTAATATAGTAAAATGACACAGGGAATAAGTATTGAACACATGAAGGAATGGAGGCGCATATATATAGATATATGTATACATCTCTCTCTCTATATATATATATACTGTATATACACACACTCAGAAACAGAGGTACGAGACAGGAACATTTCTGTACCTGTAGGTGCATTTTTTTACAAATGTTCTCTCAAAAGTACAATATTGGTCTTTATGAGGCCAGAAGTACCTATATACTATGAAAAAGGGTCCAAAGTAATATAAAGTACAAATTTGTACCATTTCAACCCTAAGGGTACCTGCAGCATTGAAAAATGTGTGTAGCTTGTACAATAAGCATAAATAGCAGTACTTCTAAACAGTAGTATAATTATAGTTATTAATTATGATTGTCATAATAATCAAAGTAATAATTATATGTATAATTATATATGTGTTTGGCCTAATATTTATATAATAATGATTCATTTATTATTAGCATCTTTAATTGTTGTCGTAATCTCTATTTTATTGACTTTTATTCAATTATTTTCATTTGGTGTAATGTACTTCCTCAGCATATGCACAGGAACATTTCTGTACCTGTAGGTACATTTTTTACAAATGTTCTCTCAAAAGTACAATATCTTTACTAACTAACATCTTTGATTGTTGTCATAATCTCTATTTTATTGACTTTTGTTCATCATTTTTAATTGGTTTAATTGTACTTTATTAACTCATACAGCTTGATAAGGTACAAAAATGGACCATGAAGGTACAGAAATGTCTTTCAAGGAAAGGGACCCCCCCCCCCCCCCCCCCCCCCCCCCCCCCCCCCCCCCCCCAGCAACAAGCTTTGGACCCTTTTAAGTAGGCTACAAAGTGGTACCTCCATTTTTGAGTGTGTACACAGTAAAATCAGCAGTGTTGGAGTAACACTTAAAGAGTCAATTTTAACACTAAGCCAGGTTACATATGGTCCTGCCCTGTAAGAAAGTACACTGGACCTAGTGTTGAATTTTTTTTTTTTTTTTTTATCTTCGAGGGCACAGATATTGAAATTGACAAAAAACCTAGTGTTGAATTTTTAGTGTTAATTTAACACTGATAAGAGTTCATTTTCATTATAGAGTTAAACTTGATCAACACTGACATTGTTAATAAGCTTTTTACTCTTTAAGATAAAGTAACAACCTGTTGTGTTGATTTAATATGTCATTACACAAATGTTTGACACATTAAATTCTTTTACATTTTTACAAAGTAAAATATTTCAGTTAATCTTGACTCCCATCCACTCAAGATTTAATCAGGGGTCTTGTCCTTAATTACCTTTCTGACAAGTTAAGATTATGGAGAGGTAGTGCTTGTCATCTCCAACATTTCTTTCACTCAGATATCAGGAAATTGCACCAAGGAAACATAAGCTGAGCACATACACACTTCACTCATGGTGCAGGATTGAACAGTGACGTCACACAGTGAAGTCGCTTTTTTGAAACAGGTCCTACCTCTCTTTAAATGAGTTCTGGCATTGTTGAATGTATATTTTTTCTGCTATGATATGAAGTTTGTGTTTTATACCGTGTATGTGGTGATAAGCAAAATAAATAAACAAAATAAAATGAAATGAACAAAGCATGATGGGAAATATTCAAGCGGAAGAGGGCGGAGCCTCCCTGAGTAACTCTGATGAGAGTTATTTTTCTTTGACACTGAAAAGAAAAAACTTGTTTTAACTCTGAAAATTATCACCAGCACTGCTGGTCATCGGGGGGCATTTTACTCTCACTGGTGTTGGAATTACTCTGAAAGAGTTAATGTGATTGAACAATTCAAATTTTACACTGAGGATTTTGCTGTGGGCTACCCACTCCCCCAAAATGCCAGATCTGTTTGTTGTCGAACACCAAAAGTCAGAACACAAGTTGACATAATGAATTAAAAACTCTGTGTTGCTCTCGGTTACCTGTACCGAACGGTTCAATACTAACACATGTGTAAGACTTCGGTTGCCACTGGCCTTGAAAATGTGCTACATAAACAGAGCTGACATCGACATTGACTTAATCTTTATCTGATATAATCTATCAGTTCTTTTTTTTGTTTGTTTGGGTTTTTTTTTTTTTGCTGAGTTTGTGTTTTTAAACATTTCAAATCCAAATTCCCTCCAAACATTTTCTTGACACCTGATGCATGACAGAATTTCTACGATAAACACTTAATGCTTTACGTTGCTTCGGCCATATCTTGAACTTTCTTCTTATAAAGTGAGAACTTCTGTCTCGCAGGGAAGAAAAAAGTAAGTAAAAGATCCAGATTCACACAGTTAAAGGTGAAAGCTCCTAGTTTAGCTCCTCCCGGCCAGCAGGTGGCGCACTCACACTCGCTCAATCCATGATCAAATCCAATCTGAGGAATGTAAGACAAGGAACAAGCTATTCCCACACAGAGCAATCCAGCCAGCAACTCTGGCATGGTAATCTGATGTAAATATTTATATATTTTGGACCCGTCAAAATTTATAAAACAATTATTTCCATGATAGAGCAAAGTTTTCAGTAAAATTAGTACTTTTTGTACCCCTCTAGGTTTACTGCTTTCTTTAATCATTTGTTTTGTTGAAAAGGTTTCAGCTACTACCTTTAAATTTGATAAAGTCACAAAAACTATGAAAGTAGGCGAAATACTACCTTTTTCTTTACATCAGTCATTTACACTGATTTATATAAAGTTAAAAAAGGAATATACTTCAGATTCAATTCAGATTCAATCATTATTGGCATTTAAAAAGCAAACTACTCAAGTTGCAGCTTATTATCTTGCATAAAATATAATGCAGCAATGTCTATGATAAAGTAATGATTATATAAAGTGTATTTTATTCATAGGATTTATATTAAGTTTAGATCACTGATCATGGACATGTTCGATGTTTAGTTGGTAAGTTTCATTAAAGAGAAACCACAGAAGGCGGTTATTCTACATTATTACCCTATAATTCCTTACAGTATCATAACTGATGAGGTTTCTGAGACTTTCCCAAAACCCTGTTGTACACTGATGCTTCTCTTCTGCCCCCTGGTGGATACTTTTTGCACGACAGTAACTTTGACATATCACATAATAAACAATAAATTATTAAAAAAAACCCCAAAAAAACCCATTTTGTTTGAAGACTAAATGAACACTTCAGATTTTTTTTTTTTAAAAAAAAGATAATTTTCAGCCTATTTTTCTTGGTCTCTAAAGGGTTAACTCTACTGTCCTCCTCTGGGACCTGAGTGACCAGAAATACCTAAAAAATTACAATAAAATCACCGTACAGCAATAATGTTTTTACATAAATTACTTGAGCAACGTCAGACCTGCTATGCTAAAAAAAACAACATTATTTTAAGTATTTTAACCTTTAAATGCCAGTTTGATCATTGAAATTGTTTCAGCATTTAAAACAACAAAACAAACAACAATAGAAAGAAAATTTTTTTTTTTTTGGGGGGGGGGGGGGGGGGTACATGTAGGAAACAGTTTACTAATTATTATCTTGTTATTAACATTTTAATAATTAGAAATAATCTTTAAAATATAAACAAATCCCCCCCACTTTTCTGCAATAAATAAATAAATAAATAAATAAAATGTTGACATCACAGAAATAATGAGTTCAAACTGGAATGACAGCAAAGTTAAGACATGAAGTTTTAACTGAAGTCAATGAGACGTTTTCAGCCATGAGTATCTGATTATACGCTAAAAATACTTCTGACATCACATCAGTTGATATTTCCAAGATGGTGATCACCACTGAACTTCAATTCCATGATATTTGTTATATACCCCTGTTTTCTGTGTTTTTGAACAAATAAATAAATAAGTAACTAAATAGATACATCAAAGGCATTTAAATGGTTAAACGCTCTAAAGAAAATTAAATGTTTTAAAGTTTAGATCAGTATGAAGTTGTTTGAGTGATTTATGAAAAAGCAGAATATAACAATCATGTTTGATGAATTTATACAGTTTTTTTGTACATTTTTAGCCACCAGAGGGAGTATTTGATATGAAAAATACTATTGTAATAAAAGCAACTTGTTGTTAATCTTCGACAAATCCAAACACCCATCTCCCCTTGATATTTATTTTATGATAATTCAAGTTTTTTTCTTTTTTTTTTGCGTGGAGTGAGCAAGTGCAAACAACCCTAAAACAGAAAAATCAGAAACAGTTCCAGTAATCCATCTACAATCCTCTTGAACGGTCTCATGAGTTGGTTTATTAGCTAACGTGGCTGCATGTGGGGCTTTTCTGAAGAAGCTGCAGCCCCGTGTTTCTGTGCTTGTTCAGAGCATGAACTCCAGAAAACAACGTTCAGATCAGAGAACATCAGTCCTGCATCAACACGAAGCTTAAACTCCATCACATCCTGATGTCGTCTGTGTGTGATGACGTGAAGTCGCACTAAAAAACTTACATTCATGTCAGTAAAGTTCTGCTGAACAGCATGAACTGATATCCTCATTTCTGATCGATCATCTACCAAACAAGCCAACGGAGGGACATAAATACCAGGACGGGACTGAGTTCTGTTAACGTTTTCTCAGAACTTGCTTTTATCCTTCATTTTCAGGATGTTTTGGGGCAGTTAGGCAAAAGAATCACCATGACAACCCTCCTGCTTCACTCCGCTATTAAAACTAAGATAAAAAGCTTGCAGTATTACGAGGGATGCACAATATTGGAATTTTGGCTGATACCCGATATGCCGATATTTTAAAACTCATGTGGCCGATAATCGATATTGATACCAATATTAAAGCTGAAAAAAATAAGCAGGCGTTTCAAATAGCAGTTATCTTTGAAAAATAGGGATGGGAAGAAATATCGATACACTGACATATCACGATATTTTCATATGCTGATATCAAATCGACATTTAAAAATGTGGTATTGATCTATTTTACTTACAAAATCTTGCGAGATTTCATCGTTCGGTTACAAAATCTCGTGATATTTCATGAATTCTCTCAAGAACAATAAAATATCGCAAGATTTTGTTAGCAAAATAGATTGATGCTAGCCTCATGAGACCATCCTGATCTGGTGAGCTTCAGGTTTTCACTTGCAGATCAGTCTGGCTACTTTCCGTTGAAGAGAATTTGGAGCAGTTCACCAAACAAACGTCCAATCAGAGTTGGCTTTGAGGCGTGACGCAACGAGAAGCGACAGTTCAGTCTAAACAACATGGCGGCTTCAGCGGACGAAACTAGCGTCAGCATGGTTATCGCTAAAGTTTTATCGGAATTACAGAGTATTTCTTCACTGAAAGGGGAGCAAACACTCCTCTGGAGCTTTTCTTAAAGTTGTACTTCCGTGGTCATTTCATTAATATTTCTGTGTTCTCCATTATTATTGAATGCATTCTGCATCGTTTCTGTTTAAAAAAACCTTCTGGTATCTTTGTATCCAGCTGTATTTGTATGCTAGAAGAGAGGCTTGTGGTCCAACGGCAGCTTTTCCGGGTCCTTCTCATGAATTTCCGTCTGATTGGCTGGCTCCCGTCAGTGTATGAAGGAAGCTCCGCCCTCCGCTCTTATTTTGTTACAGACAGGAAATAGAGCCGACAAACAAGTTTGTTCCATCATGCTAACAAACAGTTAGCTAATTAGCTTTGCAACTCCGAGGTTACAGTCGTGCCGTCTTTACTTCTAGTGTGTAGTGGAGGGTTACCTGCCTTCCAATGGACAGATAGAAACCCCACGTGGGATACGCTATTTGCAATGTGACGTAGAACTGCGAGGCTGTTCCCGATTCGCTCTTTTCTTCGTATTGTTTCTCTGATGAGAAAGCACAGCCGACTGGGGGGAACGCAACGCTAGCAAGTCAGCATGTGTAAGTAAACAAGGGGAAACCCTCCGTATTTCAGAAGGAGCAAGTTAAACGGGTTTTCAGTGGAAGGAGGCCTTTAAAGGAAAATATGTTTTTGCTCGTGTTTTCGTCATTGCTTTGTTAGTAGGTCGTATGCTTCGTTGATCTGATTGGTTGTTTGGCCCGTCTATCACCAACATAGGTGGTGATAGACAGATGCCTTATCAATCAGCTAACCAGTATTTTCGCCCTTTCCCAAACCTACTCTAATGGATGATTCCCAGATGGATATGCGGAGCAAATCCATCTAGCTGAGTCAGCTTATATTGATGCTGCATTTATAAATGTCAATATCAGCATATGAAAATATCGCAAAATTTTCGTGAATTCTCGCGAGAATTCGTAATGGAACGATGAAATATCGCAAGATTTCATTAGTAAAATAGGCCAGTACTGTGTTTTTAAATGTCAATATTATATCAGCATATGAAAATATCACAAAATTTTCGTTAATTCTCGCGAGAATTCGTAATGGAACGATAAAATATCACAAGATTTCATTAGTAAAATAGGCCAGTACTGTGTTTTTAAATGTCAATATTATATCAGCATATGAAAATATCAAAATATTTTCGTGAACTTGCGAGAATTCGTAATAGAACGATGAAATATTGCGAGATTTCATTAGTAAAATAT
>JALJCO010007903.1:0-63790 GCA_023101725.1 Atherinomorus stipes
ATGCTGGTCATCACAGATTATGCAACCAGATACCCTGAAGTCTTTCCATTAAAATCTATAAAGGCAAAGTCTGTGGCTTTTTCTCTGGTACAGCTCTTTTCTTCAAGAGTGGGTTTCCCCTGTGAAATACTCACTGATCAAGGGACTAATTTTATGTCTGTGCTGTTGAAACAGGTCTACAAGTTACTTGGCATCAGGAGTATGAGAACCACCCCATACCATCCTCAAACGGATGGGTTGACGGACTCTTTAATCAAACACTCAAACAGATGCTTCGTAAGTTTGTGGATGACACTGGATCTGACTGGGACCAGTGGCTTCCATATCTGCTTTTTGCTTACAGGGAAGTACCTCAAGCTTCCACCGGGTTCTCTCCCTTTGAGCTTCTCTATGGTCGTGAGGTAAGAGGCCCTCTGACGCTGTTAAAGGAAACATGGGAAGGAGACCGAGGGACAGGAGGAGCCGGTCAATGTCATTTCCTATGTTGTCCAGATGAGAGAAAAGCTTCAAAGGATGAGTGAATTAGCCCAGACCTGCATTTCAGGGGCACAGTTGTCACAGAAGACATGGTACGACCGTAAAGCCCGAGAAAGGAGCTTTAGCCCTGGCCAGAAAGTGCTGGTCATGTTACCATCAAGTGACAGTAAACTGTTGGCCAAATGGCAGGGCCCCTTTGAGGTGCAGAAAAAGTTGGGCCCCACTACTTACCAGGTTGCCACTCCTGGGCTCCAGCGATCCAGCTGGGTGCTTCATATCAACCTGCTTAAAGAGTGGATACCTCGCACAGAAAGGAGGGCAGAAGTGCTACTCATCCGTAGTGTGGAGGAGGAGGACGAGGTGGAGCAGTACTTACAAGCGTATTCTGCTGCAATCATGGATTTAAGCCATCTCACTGAGGAGCAGCAGTCTCAGGTAACATCTTTGATTAATCCTGATGTATTCCAAGAATATCCTGGCCGCACAAATTTGGTGAAACATGATATTGTGTTGAAATCTGAAGCACCGGTGAGACGTATGAGTTACAGGATACCAGAGCGCCTCCTGGGGGAACTGAAGAAGGAGGTGGATCTTATGCTGTCCCTGGGTATAATTCAACCGTCAAAAAGCGAGTGGTGTCACCCAGTGGTCTTGGTTCCAAAAAAGATGGGACCATAAGGTTCTGCATCGACTTCAGGTACCTTAACTCTGTCTCCAAATTTGATTCATACCCAACACCACGTATGGATGAGTTGATGGAACGCTTGGGAAAGGCAAAATATCTCACCACCATTGACTTGGCTAAGGGCTACTGGCAAGTGCCACTAAGTGAGAAGTCCTGTGAACTGACAGCATTCCGTACACCATGGGGCCTGTTTGAGTTCACAGTTCTGCCATTTGGGTTGCATGGGGCCCCTGCCACCTTCCAAAGACTGATGGACCAGGTACTGGATGGTCTGGCTGATTATGCATGTGCATATTTGGATGACATTGTCATTTACAGTGATTCCTGGGAGACTCATATGAGGCATCTGACGGAGGTCCTGGGCCGTCTGGAGTCTGCTGGCCTCACAGTCAACCCGGCAAAGTGTGTCCTGGCCAGAAAAGAGACGCAGTACCTTGGGTTCTCTATTGGAGGTGGGGTCATTAAGCCACAAGTTGATAAAATCAAAGCTATTGAGTCCTGTCCTCTTCCCCAGACTAAAAAACAGCTCAGATCTTTCCTTGGAATGGCGGGCTTTTACCACCGCTTCATACCGAACTTTTCAGCAAGAGCAGCAGCCCTGACAGATATGACTGGAAAACGGCACCAGCACCAACTGCAGTGGACTTCTGAGGCTGTGGCTGCTTATCGGGACATCCAACAATCGCTGAGTAAGACTCCAGTTTTGCACAGTCCAGACTTTGACAAAGAGTTTGTTCTGCAAACTGATGCCTCTGAGAGGGGTGTTGGAGCAGTCCTTCTGCAGGGTCCATCGGAGGATCTGCATCCTGTTGCTTACATCAGCCGCAAGCTGTTTCCCCGGGAAGAGCGTTATGCCACAGTGGAGAAGGAGGCTCTAGCTATAAAGTGGGCTCTGGACTCATTCAAGTATTACCTGCTGGGGAGAGAGTTCATCCTACAGACTGATCACAAGGCCTTACAGTGGCTGGACCGCATGAGGGACACGAATGGGAGGATTACCCGCTGGTACCTTGCCATGCAGCCGTTCAGGTTCGTGGTGCAGCACGTCCCTGGGAAGGATAACGTGACAGCCGACTACCTCTCTCGCTGTTCCAGCTGAGGTTTTGAAGAGGGGGGGTGTGTGATGGCCGTAACTACAGCCACACATGTCGGTAACCCATGCACCAACACTTTATCATTAACACTATTCTGTTTATTTATATATATATATATTTGCTTTAAACTTAGTTGAAACACTTTAATTCTATTTGTTTGCGCGCACATTTAGATATTATTTGTATTCAACTTTGTTTGCTTTTGTTTAACTTCTTTTCTATTGTTTCCCGGTGCTGGGGACCCACGAGAGCTGGGGGGCAGTAATGAGCATCAGGGGCAGAAAGAGATCCCAGCACAGGAAGTGCCGAGGCCTGCACCAACTTGGCTCCCTGTTGAGGGGGGATAAATGTTTAGTTTATTCTTTAAATATTTAGATGTATTCTTTTGGATTTGAGTAGTTTATTTACTTAGTTCCTTCTTTTTGGTAATTCTTTTGTTTGGGAAATTAAACTGACTTTTGTTATGTTTCTTTCATTGTTAGTTTATTTGTTTGTTAGTCTTACCCCCATGTGTTAAAGACTGGTCTGATCAGCCAGCATTTAAGTTCCCCTTTGTTTCATGTTTGTTAGGTCAGTTTGGTTCTTTGTTAAGGTCAGTTTGATTTGCTGTTGGTTTAAGTTTGCCTTATGACTTTAGTATGGTTTTGTTCATTTGACCTCTTTTAAGGGCCCTGTTGTTGTTGTTAACTTGTTTTGGGGTAAAATAAAACCCCCTTTTTGAAATTTCCTGTGTCCTTTTGCTTGACCACTCGGTCCCTCACATTAACACATGTTTTCATAAAAAAGAAGGAAAAAAGTCAGACGTCTGTGAGAGCTGCAGGTCTGTAAAAACTCTGACCAACCCCTGCCATTCACACCAAAAGGCGGGAATTGGTTATTCGCAACATACAGAAAGAACGAATCAATGCCTTTATGTCTCGTCTCTGTCCCTCCTCTCTCACCATCCCCCACGTGAACCCCCTGTGCGCCGCTAACTGTAAACAAATCTAGCTAACGGACTGCTAACCGCTGCTGAACCAAAAAAGATAAGGATTAGGTCTTAGTGTTGATGTTTGCAGTGTGGACTTTTTTCACCGCAGAAAGAGTTGGAGGTGAGTGAATTAAAGCTTTTAGAAATGTGGTTTGCCAACTGTTTACTTGCAAGTTAACGAGCTGTCCATTACCTGTTATTATTGTTAACCTGCTCGTAAACCATCAGCGCACACTTCGCTGGGGTCTGAAGGCATGGTTTTAGGTAGTGTTTTTTTAAAATGTCGCTTGCTCAAACCATTTTTCCAACATTGCCAACCCTAGCATTAACTGATGAGAATTAGAAAAATACCTTGTATCTGAGAGAAAAGATTACATGAATAATCTGAGATACTAAAAAGATATGAGTTTATACTAAGTATGCTGAATCCTTAAATGATGTATTTATCTAACAAGAGGCATAGATTTTTCCAACTAGCCTAAATTGAAGCAATACGGACCACATATCCTCCGGCCACTCCTAGTGCTGTCGCAACCCTTTCAATGGCTTTAAAATAAGAATCTACTACCATCTCGGGAAATGTGGGCACCAAAAGCTATGTTTCTGCTCACGTCAAAATATTGTTTCTCAGTAGAAACCCTTGAAGCTGCAGGTGCCAAGGTTCCACTAACTGGTTTTGATGTCTTTGCTAGAGAGAGGTTCATAGCCTCCACATCCAATTGCTTCAGTTTTACCTCCTTGTCAGCCTCTATCTCCATCCTGCAGATCTGCAACCAGAGCTCATATTCTGCTCTACGCTCCTTCTCTTTTTCCTCTGCTTCAAGCCGTAACCATGCAATACGAATTTTAACCTTAGCATCACTGCTAGAACCTTGTAAATCAGGAGACAAAGGATCATAACATGGTAGAGTTGAAGGAGGTGCCTTGCCCAACACCACATATTCTGGAGATGTAACAACTGGAGCATCTTTGCTCTTTACATCTTCACTCTCACCAAGAGACTCTCGCTCACGGGCACAAGGAACATCACCAGAAGCATCAAAAACCCTGGAGAGGTCGATTCTGCCAACACACCTAATTCCACCAAACGTTCCACAGGCTTAGCTTTAATGTCTCTCTTAATGGCATGTCTGGACACAGGTATGTCAAAGTGTGCTGCAATGTACAATAACTCATCTTTACGGCACGACTCAATTGTTTCAATACCTGGATCATCAAGGAAACGCCATGGCTACTTGTGGTGCGTGACTCTAACATGGTAGTCTGGGGATCAAATCCTGCCCAGCCCCTTCATTGCATACCTTGCCACACATGCAACACCACTGCCACCCTTACAAGCACCGAACCGTACACAGCATGCAACAAAGCATCAGCAAAAACATTCTCAGAACCTCTCTTGTGCATTTCAAGGTTATAATCCTGAATGAACGACACCCAACACGTACGGCGCTGGTTGTGTTAGAACATTCTCTCAAGAAAAACAAGAGGACTATGATCTGTAAAGACTTTACTGGGTTAGTGCTCGACCCAACATAGACCTCAAAATGTTGTAAGGCCAACACAAATGCCAGAGCCTCCTTCTCAGTAGAATACTTCCTCTGGTGGACAGTAAACCTCTTTGAGAAGTAGCTCACTGGATGGTCTGTTCCCAGGTTATCCTCCTCCATCAGCACTGGCATCAATCTCCAGTTTGAATGGAGAAGAGAACACAGGAGCAGACAGAACGGGCGAACAACAAACCATAGCCTTCAGGCGATTAAAAAGACTGTTGCCACTAATCAGACCAAATGAATGGCTTTGAAGGACTGGTCAGAGCTGACAAAGAGGAGGCCATTGATTAAAAGTTTTTACAAAACCAGTGATAGTAACCGGCCATTCCTAAAAATGGTCTCAGTTCCCTTCTGCCTGTAGGAACAGGAAATGCAGCAATGGCTTAAACCTTTGCATCAGCAGGACAAGACTTGTAGCTCTCAAGACTGGTCTTGGTCTCAAGACTAGTCCCAAGACCACTTTTTGCGGTCTTGGTCTTGTCACAGTCTAGGCAGTCTTTGGTCTCAGTCTTGGTGTTGGTCTCGGGTCTCTCGGCTTCGCAATGTCTTGGACTGGCCAAGGTGTCTTGAAGGGATTTGTAACCTCTATAATTTCCAGTAGGGCTAGACGATATAGAAAAAAAGATTATCGATAAAAAAAAAATCTGTATTGATCGATATCTATAAATAAAAAAAAAAGCCATTGTCAAATTAAAAGCTATTTTAGGTGCAGCCCTGGCCATTTAAGCTTTTGCTGAATTACCTACTTATAATAAAGATCAAATTAAAGCCGTTCTCAGACTTACATTGCGGAATATGAGCGGTAAAGTCCATCCGCTCTTTAAACAGACTCATCTTTTCAAACATGCTTCTTCCTTGCAGTCTTATCGTGTCCCGGCGCTTTCATACATCACGAAATGTTGCAGAAAAGTCAGCACATCCCCGCTCTCCCTACAACTCAGTCCAGAACATTTTCTTGTGCTTTCAGCCAAAACGACGTTCCGCAACATTTCCGCTCTTGTGACATGGAGACCAGCCGGTACATGTCCGCTATATCTCTGAGGTAAAAGACCGGTACGCATGTCTGAATGCAGCGTTATAAAGGACAGAGTCCACAATATTACCACTTTTTAGGGCAAGTCTGAAAGGAGCATAACACTGAATTCCAATTCAGCCTTTGCCTGGGTCTGTGTTTGTGATTGGTTTGGCGGAAGGAGTGACTGTAGTATCATGATACCTGATAGGCTACACAAAACTGTGCTTCTATATTGAACTTTTATTGACCTTCTTTTTTTCATATTGAAAAAACCTCTATCGATCGATATATATTGATATTGAATTATTGTCCAGCCCTAATTTCCAGGCAGGTACTGTTTTTTCTATATTTCATTATACACCCCTTCAAGTACCAAATAATAATATCTCATTTTCATACTAAGCAACTTAACCCAGTATTGGGCCGTTTCCACTGCACATTTTCATAGCCTTCCACACGGCACGCTTTATTTGTGTTTCCTCTGGTAAAACCCGTTACGAGCTGTTACAATTTTCCGCACCTGTTTCAGAGCTAGCTCTAACCGTGCTGAACCTACACAAAGGTGACATACATGACGGCTCTCCACTGATTGGTCAAAGGAAATTGTCATCATACGCGTCATACACGTTTCGCCTCTTCTTAAACTATCGGGCTCTGTTTTCAGTGACTACAAGCCACAGAGAAAGCAACAACAGCAGTAACACCTCAATATCATCAAATGCCTCCATTGTTGTTTTTAACTTTACTGACCACCACGTGGCGCGGCAGTGACGTCATGGCAGTCTCGACCGTGCCTACTCCACCCACTTCCAGGTAGTAGACTACTGCTTCTCCTGTGTGGAAAGAAAAACTGTCCTGGTTGTCTTTAGCGTGTGGTGCTGTCTTGGTCTTGACACTCTCTAGTCTTGGTAGTGTCTTGGTCTTGGTTTAGGCGGTGTTGACTACAAGTCTAAACAGGACACACGCGTCCTCCACCCGCTTGTTGACCAAGATAAAGGATGGTGCCCTTACCAAATTCGCATTTGGCAAGGTTAAGGTTAAGGGTCAGGGACGCAGCTGGTAGATGGTCAAACACTTCCCTGAGGGTGGCAAGATGGTTGGTCCAGGTGTCAGAATACACAACAATGTCGTCCAAGTATGCTCTGCAGTTTGGTACATCTCCAAGAACTCTGTTCACAAGTCTTTGGAAAGTTGCTGGAACATTACACGATCGAAATGGCATTACTGTGTACTGACGATCACAACTCACACTGAACATCTGGATTCAAAGGAAACAGCGTAGACCTGGACATAAAGCCAGCTCTATGTCCACGAGCAAACGTTCAAAGGGTCCTCCTGCTGATTTTAAATCTGGGTCCCTTTCAGCAGCAAGCAGGGGGGCTGTGAGTAAATGTAATGAAAGTGTGGAGGTTTACAATCAAAGTGAAAAAACAGAGTCTAGGGGGGGGTCCAGAAGCAGGGATAGGATGATATTGTTACCATTAAAGGCCCTGTACCTGATTTTATTTTAATCTCTTTCAGAGAAATGCTTTCTACACGGTATAATGTGTGTTAAAAGAGGTAATTTCATAAAAATAAATCACTCATTGATTGCGTATATGCATGAATCCAGGCCTTTTTAGTTTAGGTTTCTAAGGATGGCGTGACGCTCTCTTCATGCCAATGCGGTTCGTTCTACATAAGTTTCGGTTTCCTATCAGCCACTCACAGCGTTTTCTAACGAGGAGCGCCCTCCTCTCTCGCGTGCACGGCAGCACTTGTAAACAGAACCGCATGGCGTCTGCCGAAGGGAAAGTGGCGATACCGCAGCAAAACAGCCTGAAAGCATCAAAACTGAGGAGGAGAGACTTGAAACGCAGGAGAGACCAAAGAAGGAATAAAGTTCGTGTTCTCGGTGGATTGTACTGAAGGTAGAGAGCAGCTGGACGCCTCGGACTGAATGTGGACTGGAAGTCCGCCTGGACAGGTATTTTTTTCAATAACTTTCTTCTCAGTAACATTTACGTCCTCGGGTGCTGGCGCTTCCTCTGCTGGTCTACCGTATATAATAGTGATATTTACACCGTAACACGACGAAGCTTTACATCAGTGCTTCTCGAAGGGGCCGGTTAGAAACTTTATCAGGCTGTCATGTTGTAATGTCGCCTATAACATCATAACTCGTCATAACTGTGCATCTGTGTACATAACTGTAGTTACGGTAAACTACCGGTTATGATAGAAAATGTCATTTAGCTGATCCGCAGCCATTTACTGCAACCAAAACAGTAATTTCACTGGAAGATGCAAGTTTTCTCTGGAGAGTTTCTTTGTGCACGAGTATGAAACGTGCACATTATTTAGTGCATGTTGAGTGGGAGGAGAGAAAAACGAGAGTAGGAGCGTTTCTCACTGGGAGAAACAGTTAGGGGCGGGGCTTACAGTTCAAACTACACTGTTCACCTCGCTCACGGTTTGCAAATGTGCAAAATCAGGTACAGCGCCTTTAAACAGTGGATTTTCTGGTCTAGCTGAGTCAATCCAAAAGCATGTAACATGCCATGGTGTTTTGCCATCAGACAACTACCGGTATAGCTAGTTCATGATGTTCTGTGTTCAAGTGGAATGAAAATGTGACAGGACTGCATGGCGCTTTTTTAAAAAATTATTATTGTTTTCACCACCGTTTTTTGTTACAAAATAATAAAAAAGTATTATAAAAAATCCCCAAAAACAGCATCCTCAATGCTTTGATTTTTTATATTTGTCTATATTTAGCTTCTGTAAGTGTTGTGGTGTGTTGCCCTTTCACACAATGTTGTTTTCAGATGTTACTAACTACAATTACAGGTTTTGAAACCAACACAGAGTGTAGGAGCCAGTCTAAGCACCTGTATATATTGGGCACTAGGTGGCAGCACTGTGTATATATGTCAAAGTCTGTATAAGTGGGAACTTTTTGTGTGGGTGTTCATGTTACATTTCTAAATGTGGCCTGTCGCCGACTGCAATATGAACAGCTCACACTTCTGAAGTGACACGCATGCTCAGTTAAACATGAATGACATCACGCACGTAACGGTGGTCATGGACACCAATGCAAACAAACAGGAAGTTACCGGCATTTGCAGGCTCACGTTGGGGGGAGTGGGTAGCCCAGTGGTAGCGTCGTGGGTTTGGGCGCGGAGGACCTGGGTTCGATCCCCCGACACAACTCCTGGGTGAACCACTGTGGACCCCTGAGCAAGGTCCTTAACCCCCCCCCACCAACTGCTCCCCGGGCGCTTTAAGTAGCAGCCCACTGCTCTCTGATACTCACAGTACAGAGATGGGTAAAATGCAGAGCCCTAATTTCCCCTCGGGGATCATACCAGTATAATAAAAAAAAAAAAAAAAAAAAAAAAAAAAAAAAGCAATTTGTGGCGGCAGTTGGCAAATGTATGAGCGGGTTTTGTGACGACGGAGGAAGAAGAAACGCATTTGTGATGACGTCTCTGTGTGGAACAGTTGCTGCTACATGTGTACAGAGGAGTGTGTGGATGCAACATCTGTAGCTGCAGAGGAGTGTGTGGATCCAACATCTGTAGCTGCAGAGGAGTGTGTGGATCCAAAATCTGTAGCTGCAGAGGGGTGTGTGGATCCAGCATCTGTAGCTGCAGAGGAGGTGTGTGGATCCAGCATCTGTAGCTGCAGAGGAGTGTGTGGATCCAAAATCTGTAGCTGCAGAGGGGTGTGTGGATCCAGCATCTGTAGCTGCAGAGGAGTGTGTGGATCCAGCATCTGTAGCTGCAGAGGAGTGTGTGGATCCAACATCTGTAGCTGCAGAGGAGTGTGTGGATCCAACATCTGTAGCTGCAGAGAGGAGTGTGTGGATCCAGCATCTGTAGCTGCAGAGGGGTGTGTGGATCCAACATCTGTAGCTGCAGAGGGGTGTGTGGATCCAACATCTGTAGCTGCAGAGGAGTGTGTGGATCCAACATCTGTAGCTGCAGAGGAGTGTGTGGATCCAACATCTGTAGCTGCAGAGGGTGTGTGGATCCAGCATCTGTAGCTGCAGAGGAGTGTGTGGATCCAACATCTGTAGCTGCAGAGGAGTGTGTGGATCCAACATCTGTAGCTGCAGAGGGGTGTGTGGATCCAACATCTGTAGCTGCAGAGGGGTGTGTGGATGCAGCGTCGGAGCAGGATTGTGGATGAGGATGTTTCAGATAAGATGTTCTGAGGGAATCAGATCTCTCCACAGATATGTCACCAAGCACTTCAGCTGCAGTAGAAATAAACTCATAGATCACAGTGATCAGCTGATTACTGAGCGCTATACTATACCCCTGCCTACTCCGGCGATGGAGAGCCTGGGGCATAAGGCTCCTAGATAAACCCAGTGGCCCATGTTTCAAAGCCCATTCGCACACACCTTTAACATCAACCCAGCCTTCCACCCACCTATCAGACTCGAGAGACAGCTGATATGATTCCCGTCAGTTTTCCAGTTGATCAGAAATTACATTAATTTTTCTAATATAGCTCAAGAAAGGGTTCCAAGAAGCAAAAAATGAATCTGTGCTACCTTTTAAGGTGAATCTTACTTTTTCTAGTTTTAGATATTGCATTATATCTATAATCCATCTCGAGTGTGAAGGTGGTGTGGGTTTTTCCAGTCCATAAGTATCAGCCGTCTTGCAAGCAGCGTAGTAAATGCCAGAGCCTCAAGGGTCGACCTTTCCAGACATGTATTGTTAGGGGCAATTCCAAATAGAGCAATCAGTGGACAGGGATCTATTTGGACTTCATATATTGTAGAAAAGGTTTTAAATATATTAGACCAGAAGCATGACAATCTGGGACATTGCCAGAACAAATGAATAAGTGTTGCTGGTTCAGCGTGACAGCGCTCACATGTTTCATCTATATCTTTGTACATTTTCTTCAGTCTTGTTTTGGAATAGTATATACGGTGTAAAAATTTAAACTGAATTAAGGAATGCCTGGCACATATAGATGATGAATGTACTCTTTCTAGAGCTTGTTTCCATTCGCTCTCTGTAAAACAGTATTCTAAGTCTGTTTCCCACTGTGTTCTGATCTTTGACATAGAGGGACTGAATTGAGGGGAGATAAGAGAATATATGGTAGCTATCTTAGCGTTGTTATCTAGGCCATATTTTAAGATAGAATCTAAAGTCGATTTAACCGGTGCAGTTGGAAAATCGTTGAACGTTTGCCTTACAAAGTTCCTGACTTGTAAATAACGGAAAAAAATGGATTTTGGGAGATCATATTTCTCCACTAATTGTTCAAAAGATGCAAAGCCGTTATTAATGAACAAGTCCATTATTGTTTTGATACCTTTTCTTGACCAAATAGCAAATGCTGTATCCTGACATGATGGTGGAAATTGGTGATTGTTATGGATAGTAGTATAACCTGAGGTGGCATGCAGATGAAAATGTCTTCTAAACTGTAGCCATATTCTTAGTGAGTTTTTTACCACTGGATTGGTTGTATAACATGCAATTTTGCACGGTAAAGATGAAGACAGGAGTGCAGGAAGTGATGAAAAATGACATGAAGATTTTTCAATCTGTAACCAAGCAGGCTGTTCTGAAGTGTCCTGAAAGTTCATCCAAAGTGTCATGCATCATGCATCAATGTGGTATCACCCACATTCCTTTAGCCTGGTTTACCTCATACCTGTCTGCCCGAACGCAGTTCACATCCCTTAAATCTCATAAATCCATCTCCTTTTCTGTTTCAGCTGGCGTTTCCCAAGGTTTCAGCTGGCGTTTCCCAAGGTTCTTTCCTGGGGTTCTTTCCTATTTATCATTTACATCCTCCCATCGGTTACATTCTTTGGAAACACAACAATTTCCACTGCTATGCAGACGACACCCAGCTCTACCTTTCTACCAAACCATCTTCTTCACTTCCACCATCCGCCCTTACCCTCTGTCTCCAAGAAATTCATTCTTGGTTTTCATCCACGAAACAGCTCTAAAATTGAAGTCCTTCTTGTTGGTACGCATCTCACTCTCTCCAAAGCCAATAGTTTCTCCATTACCATTGACAATACATCTGTCCTCCCCTCCCCTCAGGTTAAGAGTCTGGATGTCGTCCTCGACAGCACACTCTCTTTTCAGTCTCACATCAACAGCATCACCTGTTCTGCCCATTTTCACCTCCGCAATATCTCCCGCCTCCGTCCCTCTCTGACTCCTCACTCCACTGCGATTCTTGTCCACAGTCTCATCACCTGTCGAATTGATTACTGTAATTCCCTTATCAATCAATCAATCAATCAATCAATCAATCAATCAATCAATCAATCAATCAATCAATCAATCAATCTTTATTTATGAAGCGCTTTCCAGCAGGTTGCGCGACTCAAAGCGCTTCATAGTTTAAAAACATTCCCACCCGCTGCCCTTCACCCGCCTCCCGCACCCCGTGATTGGTCCGGTCAATTTTTTATCGGAGTGGAAATCACTTTCTGTTGTATCTTATACATGGCGTTGGCCAGGCTGGTGTGCCAGGCTAGCTCAGTCCAGTTTTGTTTTAGCCGGTGTGTCCTGTTTAAAGGAGTGATGACATAGCAGTTAAAAACTAGTTTATGTTGTTGGCATTACTGCATATGTAAATACTCCAAAGAAAAAAACGGCATTTTTTACAGCGGATTATTGTTTTGAAACGCCAGACCTCACTTCCTCAGTAATACAGTTGGGTCCGGTGATGATATGGAGCTTTACCCGGAGACCACGTTGACTTCATTTTGATTGGCTACACCTTATTTGGCTATGACCTTATTTGGAGAATCTAGGTCAAGCTGCGGTCGGAGTTTGCTAAAAGCTAACTGCTAGCAACATGGGCACTTCAGACAGTGTGAGCTACGTTTATCAGACAAGACAGCATTTAGAAAATAAATAAACTTACAGGTAATGACAAGGTTGTGGCCCCCTCCCTCAGTGTTACTGCAGAAGTTTGCTTTTAAATCCATTTGTTTGAAAATCCAGACCTGACTGCACAGAAGTTACTACTAGCTCCATACACGAAGCTGAATCAGACAGGGAGGGGAGGGGGGAGCGGACGGTACATAAACCGTTAGGAGAGAGGGGGGGGGGGCGCTGTTTACTTGATAGTGTGCTCTTATTGGAGCAATTAAATTACGTAGAATGATAGAACTACGTAGAATGATAGCCTGCTGTCTGATTCAACTGTTTCTGAGCAGAGAGACAAAGCTGACAGACCATAAACAGGAACTTTGATTCTCACTCTGGACATTCACATGGCCTCATCAGTGCACAACAGATCATATTATACACCCAAAACCCCAGAAAAGTGAAATTTGATGTCATGGCACCTTTAACACAATGCATTGCACCTCAGACGGTGTACACGTCACATCCACAAGCTCTATACAACACGAAGGCATAGCTGTAACTGTTCATTGGTGAAACTGGAAAAGTAACTTAAAAACTGATATGAAGCTGCTAGTCTTCATGTTAACAGAACTGCAGAGGTTCCCCTGCTGACGTCACATCCTGTTATAGCGAGCGGCGCTACAGTCTGGTCACATGCTGAAATGCAGCAGTGTTTCATTATAACTCATTTCTAGGCCCACCTGAATCTGTTTCATAGATTATCATGAAGAATGTTTTGGTCTATAAAACATGGCAAAAAGTGTCAAAATCATGTCATCAGCACTTTAAAGGGACAATAGAATTCATGTAAATGATGCTTAGAGGTGTCAGACTTAGGAAATGCTAAATCTTTGGAGGAGATGATGCTACCATCAGCCTTCAGTTTCAGGAAACCTCAGAGGTTTATGTGAAGCTGGAGAAAGATGGGAGTAATGGGATGGGATTTCAGTAGAACCAGTTTAATGAGTCACCAACAGTGAAAAATTAGTACAGATGGTGAAAGCTGGTGGCTGAAAGAACTAAGGTGTTCATTGTGTTGATGCAGTGATTGTAGGTCACAAAAAGCAAAGCCGTGACCCGCGTTACATATAAATCACGTCTCCTCCCCGAGGCTCCACAGCTTCCAGCTGATCACGTGCACATGCAGCAGCTGTACCAGTCTTCCTCCTCTCTGTGCAAACACACCTGACCTTTGGCTGCTAATTGCTATTCTGGATGATGTTGCATAGTCGACCACTCAGAAAGCCACGAGGTACTGTACAACCTGGAAACACAGAACAGCTCTCATGATGTCGTCAACCTACTGGAGGCAGCTGCTTATAGAGATACATCATCGTTTTCACTGTTATCATCATCATTATGACCATTACCATCATCATCCTTCATCACCATAACCATTATATCATCATCATCAACATGATCACTGCCATCATTGAATCATTATTCATCACCATCATCCCCATCATCATCATCATCACCACCAACACAACCGCCACCATCATCATCTCAATCACCATCACCATCATCATCACAATCACCATCATTATACCATCCCCTTGAAAACTGAGCTTCTTCATCTCACAATCTGACATCGTCTTCTGTAAACTGGGTGATTTTAAAAGAAATCAGATGAACCAGTTCAGTCGGAGCTTTGGCATAAAAATTAAAAGTCTGTTTTTATACCTGAATTTTCTTTTGATAAAATGATGTCATATCCACCACTTACAGTGTAAAACTGAATTCTGCACTGTAAAGAAAGATATACCATATTTACTCAATAAAATTGTTGCAACAAATTGCATGCAATATTATTAATTAAATACAATTATGTTTGTAATTGAGTAAATCAAATGAGACCCTTTGCTGTTAACCATTTCATAAGAGTAGATGTAATCAAAACACATAAATGAATTAATTAAACCCTAAACAAAAATATTAAGTAGATATCAAAAAGAGAAATGTCTTTATCAGTAAAAAGTTACACAACATAATCAAATTCTACATTCAAGTACCATGTAATTGAGTAATAATAATATATCTTAATCAGTAACTTTATTTAAATTTACTCAGTAGATTTAATTAAAATAACTATAATTCTTATTTACATATAGTGTTAATCTCATGACCTACATTTCAAGGTGACATTACGGTGGGTACCAGGAAGTACGGAGGAAATAAAATTCAATTCACAGAACACAAATTAAATGTTTGCCAGAAGTGGCACTCTTTAATCATAGGAGTTGAAGCATTCCATGGCAAACTTTTACAAACGCTGACCTTAAACATGACTTTTGTTAGAACAACAATAAGTACAGTTGCCAGAAGACCTGTTGAGAAGAACGAAAAAATAGTGTATTGCTACACTGTCCTACTGACTTAAATTTACAGATAAATCAAATGTTTGTGACAAATGAGAGAAACCATTTATAGTCACTGGATAAACTGAAATAGTTGTCTTGTCTTGAAGACAAAACCTGCTTTCTACCCTCCATGAGCCAATAAATGATATCAGTTGTGATCTTAAAGAGAAGCACAAATCCTTGAAAAGTGCATGTGCCACAACTCAAAAACACGTAAAGGAATAATTTGTACATAAACTGTGAACTGACAACAGAATCCTGAATGATGCCCTAAGCAGAACCTGTAAACATGGACCTGTAAAGCTCCACCAAGTGAATGCACATCAACATATTTTGCTGCCACAGAATATACTGTCCCTTTAGTGTTTTTTCCAGCACTGTGGATGAGCTTATTTTTTTCATTTGTTGCCTTTTCACATTATTTAAACTGTGCAACAGATGTAGCGTTTCAACGTAACCATGCACTTTCCTGCACGACTGTAAGCTGTAAGAGGACCGACATCTGGCAGGCTGTCCTGATGAACCAGAATCACATCCCCACAGCTTTCCAGCAGAAAAGACCGGAGATGCTCCTGGTACCAAGCATTCAGTCTCCACAATGAAATGAAAACCATTTTCCAAAGTCAACATCTGTATGATCTCAACAAAGTCTGGGAGTCCTCCTGTAGAACCATATGACAAGATCATCCCAGCTGAATACCTGTTTCCATGGGATGTCACGTTGTTAGACAACAGTACACTTAACAGCTGAGGAAACACTTTCTTAATAACGGCCTCCTGGATTTCAACATGCAGTACTTCCAAAGGCAAAGATGACACTTTACACACGTCAGGGCAGGCTTAGCCATATTTCTTTGCCAATTGTAAGCCATTAACAGCTGATGTTTTGTTGAAAGAGACAGCAAGACATTTTTGAAGTTGCTTGAGAATCTCACAACACGTTTAAAAAAAACCTATGCTTTGCCTCAAAGCGCATAGTCCATAATCCAACTAGAGGACCAAAGGCTTTTATGAGAGCTGGGTAGTGCTGCAGAAAATGGTTTTTGGGGGTCAGGCACAACCGACGGAAAGGTTCCTGCAATCTGTGATGATGCTCAGATATTTTCTGGTCAAGATAAGCAACACTGTCAGGGGAGTGTAGAGGGGCCACTGCAAGTTCAACAATGTCCTTAAGGGTCATAAGAATTTGCCATGCTGGATCATCAATGGGTATCCTTTAGCCAATGATTAATGGCAGTGACCTTATCAGTGCCCAATTTTCAAGAGCATTTCCAGAACCACGGCTAGCAAAATTAACTGTGATGGACTGAGGGCGGTCAAGATTGTCTGTAAACTTGTGTCAGTGGGCACAGTCTTTTGATCCCATAGCAATGTGGCAAGGTCGGATCTTCCTCTACAGTTTTGAAGTGCAAAATATGGGCTCCATTCTGTTCGAGGTGGAAATTCTCCATAGTGTACCTCCTTTTGAGAGAATTCAGAATGATGTCCTAAGCAGAACCTGCAAACCTAAGGACCTGTGAAGCTTTCTACAAGTCCACCAAAAGAGTGCGCACCAAGATTGTCTGCTACCACACAGTAAACAGTCCCTTTAATATTCTTTATGGCACTGGCAATGAAGACTCCTTCTTGTTCCAAGAAAGACAAGTCTTTCAACAGAGGCTCTAACACAATATCATAGCCAAATGGTTTAGCACCAACAGCCTTGCAGAGAATGGCTAAATTTATCACACAAAGTGTAGAGCGCAGTCCTGGTGGTATATTTGCTAAGATCCAATAAGCAGCTGTGATCTTGTGCTTTTTATGTGATGTCCCTAATGGGTTTCAAACCTTGAAATAGTCAATGTAGATAATTGATGCTGTTCTTGGTTCCTCTACAGAAAAAAATGGGCTTTCTTTGCAAAAGTCCCCATCTTGAAATGATTCATAGTGAGTGGATGAACTTAGTCTTCTTTTTAAAACCTCACGTAAAACATCCTTATTGGTTAATATATGTTGCGGGGTCTAAAGAAGGGGCACATACTGGAAGCTGAGATTCTCCTGGGAATCAAGAACATACTCCACTGTTTGGACAAGTCAAATTGTTCCTTTCAAATATTTTCTTCTTTTATAAACAGAACCAAAGGGTCCATCTACTCCCAATGCTTTGCTTGTAGGATGCGACTTACAGAGTTCCTCTGCCAATTCAGTGACAATGTCCTTTCACACAGCACAATTGTTCTTTTTCAAACTTGTTTCAACAAGCTGATAAATTACTGGAGCAGATGCTGGGTATATTAAATGAAGCTCTTTCCCCAAATCATCAATACATTTACCAGAAACGTGCACACTTTCCAACTTCAAGAGCAGTGAGCCAATTCTTTGTTGAATTTTATTCGATATACTGTATCCACTGGATGATTTATACAGGCATCCTCATAATCACTGTCACCTACAGGATCAGCTTCATGTGGTAAATTCTGGTATTCAAGAAAAAAATAGAAAAATCATACACATCCCAAAAAACTCTCAAAGCAGGTGCTGGACCACAGGGAAACTTAGATATAAAGGAAAAGACGGATCCGCACAAGTGGGTGTAGCTCCTATGAGCATGTATTTGCAGAGGCAGAGTAACGTTTTGGGCGTATGCCCTTCTTCAGACTCAAATAGTATGGGTGCACCTGCATAAATCCTTTTTTCTGATTGTGACAAAGTATGTGATCAGATCAATAAGATGATTTCAAATATATATACATAGGAGTAAATTCATAATTGGATCTGATAAGTGACAAAAACATTTGCATACAAAAATACTTTAAAAAAAAACTTATTATGTATACATCCATGCACACATACACAAACACTCATACACATATATACACATACATGTCCACATCTGTACACACATGCACATACATGTCCATACATGCACGCACGCACACACATGCACGCATGCATACCGTACATACATACCACACATAGGTCAATACTAAATAGATACAGCAAAAAGCGCTTCATACATTACATCTCTAACATCAGGTATTATCCATCATACTGAAACATTATGACAAAAGATAAGAAAAGAATATTTTAATGTATAAACTAGGTGACTTCTCCAATTTGTGGATATCTAAGAGAATATATCAAAGTCTGCAAATAGCAGATTATCTTAGCCCCCACCAACTGCTCCCCGGGCGCTTTAAGTAGCAGCCCACTGCTGTTGATACTCACAGTACAGAGATGGGTGAAATGCAGAGCCCTGATTTCCCCTCAGGGATCATACAAGTATAACAAAAAAATAAAAAAATCTAACTGGAGAATCCACAGCAAAACAAGAAATGGACAATAGATAGCTCACGTAACCAGATTAGTTGTCCTGCAAGTCTAAGCGCAGCATTGCTTCCACCTCATCATCAAACATAGTCAAAATGGTCACATGGACATCAGGAAAACACATAATCTCAAAAAAATCACAAAAAGGTTCTAAATCAAAGTCTTCACTTAGACCCTTTGGTGTTAAAGTGTCCAAAGTGTATATCCAATATGCCTCCCTTTTTAAAAGGAGGGAGTTGACATCACCCCCTGCTGGGCGGTTTTACTAGCTCTTTTCCCAGATATCTCAGAGAGGACACATTATGTGAAGACTCTGTGAAGTGTACTGCAACTGGACTCTTTTTTTATCATGATTACGGATGCTAGATCTATGTTCAGATATTCTGGTTTTTAAAGGTCGAGTCGTTTTCCCACATAGACCAGCCCGCAAGGACATTTCAACATGTAAACCACATTTTTAGTGTTACAGGTAATGACACCCTTAATGTTAAAAGTCCCGCCTGTACTTGGATGGTTGATGTTTGTGGGGTTTTTTTGTAAAATTACATTGCATTCATCGACCACATCTATAATTCCCATCTGGAACAGTCTGTAAAAAGTGAGGTTGTGTGCATGATGGAAGGTGGGCTCTCACAAGCATATTTTTCGGATTAGGTGGTCTGTTATGAACAATCCATGGTGAAGAGGAAAAGCAACTCAGCATGGGATCCGTTTGCACAATATGCCAGTGCTTTTTGATCACTTTCTCAAACTCTTGTCTTCACCAATGACATCTTGCTTTAAGCCTTAAAGTGAATTAGACCTGTGCTTTCTGCTTTTGTGAGAAAAAAAATGCGGCATAAATATTTGTCTTGAATGCGCATCCAGCAAAAACACAATCTATAGTTTCAAAACGTCTCCGATAAAACCAAAGTGTAGGAAATACTCTTTTTTAGTGGGATGCTTAGATGAGTAAGTTGAACATGAGAAACAGAGGACTGCTTCTGGCCTTGTAGCTTCATCTTCTGGATGGTATCTTGAAAGTTTAGGGCACTCAAGGTTTTACAGGAGCACAGGCAATCATGAACAAGACAAGGTACCAAATTTCCAGTTTCAAATGTCCTGTGCAGTAGCCTGTAATGGGTCAGAAGATCACCCCTTGTCGTTGCTCGGTATCCACAGGTTTTACACTGCCATCTCATCTGGGGGCGCCTAAGAGAAAAACAGTAAGATTAAATAAAAAATATGCCTTTCTGCAGATAAAAACCACTCCTGTATCAATCACATGCATAGGTTGTGTTGTAGGGCCGGTGGATATATCAATATTTGCATCCCTTTATTGTTATGTGTGCACTAACGACATCCACCTGAGCGTGAACTTGAATTTATCCACAATTATAGCCTACATTATAGATTCAAGTTTGTTTTCTTCCAAAATAAACCTTATTAATTTGATTTTATTACTTACACCATTTTAAACATGTCATATTTTTTTAATGAATTGTAAAGTCTAATTGTTGTGCACTTGAATTAATTTCAGTAGGGGTGTTTTTATAGTACGTATCTTATCAGGCTCTGTCACTTCATGTCACTAACCCATTTTCTTTAGTCACATTCATGTCATGACACAAGTCCACCACCACTTCACATACAAGCACGCATGTGCACGTCAGCCTCAGTGAAGTTCGCTGAACTTTAAAAGGCATATGCCACCCCTGGGTGAAATTGAGCCTCCCCCCGCAGTCCCCTGAGTTGGACAAGCCGACTCAGTCATTCTCTGAATCTGCAGCACTGGCTTTAGCTTAGCTTAGCTTAGCTGCTGTAATCTGACCACTTTTGAGTTTGAGTTTATTTAAAACAGGGACAATGCATAAAAATGAACATATACATGTAAATATTCAAGATTATAGCCAACGGCTACTTTTCCATCTTTAGCTCCTTTGGACAACAGATGAAAATGAGCCTTTTGGCTAAATCCAGCATATCTAGATGTTTTTCTTTTGTCTTTTTTAATAAGATCTGACTGTATAAACAAACAAAAAAGAAAACCAGCATATAAGAGATTTTATTTCATCGTCTTCATGTCTGGCTCAGATCCACTTTGTGAAATGGCTGCTGTTATCATGTCTTTTATTGAACATCTGTAAACAGTTTATAGGCTTTCAAAGACGGATTAACAGTTTCTGCTTCTGTTCATGATCTAAAACTGAGATCAGACATGTAGAGTTTCACAATGACTGAGATTTTTGTTTTCAGTTGTTTTTATTTTGGGTTTCTTATTGTTTCATGGGGGTGAGGGTTATGTATTCAGTTTTATTGATGAATATGGGTCTAGTTTTATGCGTCTGTCTGGCATCAGTTGCCTGTGAGAGAAAATCCTGTTTAACCTCCTGCTGCATCATCACCTGATTGGACCAATTTTCTTTAGTTTTACTGTTGAATGCAACATATTAGCAGATATTTTATTTTATGCTATTTTACTTTATTTTTTTTCCACTTTTTAAATGTTTTCATTCATCTACCTGTTATTTTAATCTAAGTTTATTTGTCTAGTTATTTATTTTGATGTTATTTATTTTCTTATTTATTCTTTATTTTCTATTAAAATCTAGTTGTTTGTTTTCCGTTGTATTTATCTAGTTATTTATTTACATCTATTTCTGTCTGGTTATTTATTTTTATTTTGTTGATGTAGTTATTTATTTTCATTTAATTTATGAATGTTTTCTTTTTTAATATTTGTATTTATTCATTATCAGAACATGTTGTAATGATTCCTGATGGGGATTGTTTAGGTTTTTTCCATAATTTAGTGATGATTTTGAATAGTGCATCTGACCAGACCAAACCCAGGTTCCTGCTTCCTCCTGCTCCGCTGTGACATGTTATCCAGAAACAGCCGGGGGACAGACCACATGTGAAGCCTTCATCGATGACTTTCCTGACGCTGCTGGATCTTCCTCTCATTGCCCTCTAGTGGTTTTCTAAGTTCAAAGCGCAGCTGAAGTGCTGATGCTTGACAACGTTGGTTCACTTTTAGTGCATCAGAGTTAAAGGCTTTTAAAGTTACAGAATAATCCACAATAACAATGACTAAACTCCAGGCTCCTGTGGGAAACATGAAACTGGAGCTGGCTCATGTTTCCCCTGACAGACAGATAACCCCCCCTCTGCTGTCACCTGGCAGCCACACTGAGGCTTACGCTCCACAGAGAGAGAGGAATGATGATGTGCATTACTGGAAAGATTCTCCGAGACTTTGTTTGAAGAAATCTTGAAAGCATGAAGGGAACATGCAGATTGTCAGGAGTTATATTTAGAGCCTCGGCTCTGCCTTCTGATGAGGAAATGGTTCCTTCATGTCACAGAGCACATTTACCTGCTGATCTGGGAGTATTTCTGAAGCTCATGTCACATGGACTGCTTTATCTCATACAACAGCATCATATCACAGGTCACCGTGGTGACGGCAGAAATAAGATGTTAGAGCTCATATGTTCTCCAAGATGAAAGACAGACAGAAATATTGAGTTCTGTCTCAGACGGTGATGAAGCAAAATCTGGAAAGAGACTTTCTGATGTTCTTTCATCAGTCAAACGTGGGATGATTTCCTTCCATCCCAGGCTGCATCAGAACCTTTAATCCAAGTCAGCATCTTTAATCCCAGTCATCATCAGAACCTTTAATCCCAGTCAGCATCTTTAATCCCAGTCAGCATCAAAACCTTGGATCCCAGTCAGCATCAGACCCTTTAATCCCAGTCAGCATTTTTAATCCCAGTCAGCATCAAAACCTTGGATCCCAGTCAGCATCAGACCCTTTAATCCCAGTCAGCATCTTTGATCCCAGTCAGCATCAGAACCTTTAATCCAAGTCAGCATCTTTAATCCCAGTCATCATCAGAACCTTTAATCCCAGTCAGCATCTTTAATCCCAGTCAGCATCAAAACCTTGGATCCCAGTCAGCATCAGACCCTTTAATCCCAGTCAGCATTTTTAATCCCAGTCAGCATCAAAACCTTGGATCCCAGTCAGCATCAGACCCTTTAATCCCAGTTGGCATCAGAACCTTTAATCCCAGTCTGCATCAGAACCTTTAATCCCAGTCCGCATCAGAACCTTTAATCCCAGTCAGCATCAGAACCTTTTATCCAAGTCAGCATCTTTAATCCCAGTAAGCATCAGAACCTTTAATCCCAGTCCGCATCAGAACCTTTAATCCCAGTCTGCATCAGAACCTTTAATCCCAGTCCGCATCAGAACCTTTAATCCAAGTCAGCATCTTTTATCCAAGTCAGCATCAGAACCTTTAATCCAAGTCAGCATCTTTAATCCAAGTCAGCATCAGAACCTTGGATCCCAGTTGGCATCAGAACATTTAATCCCAGTCAGCATCAGAACCTTTAATCCAAGTCAGCATCTTTAATCCCAGTCAGCATCAAAACCTTGGATCCCAGTCAGCATCAGACCCTTTAATCCCAGTTGGCATCAGAACCTTTAACCCCAGTCAGCACCAGAACCGTGAATCCCTTTAATCCCAGTCAGCATCAGAACCTTTAATCCCAGTCCGCATCAGAACCTTTAATCCCAGTCAGCATCTTTAATCCCAGTCAGCATCAGAACCTGGAATCCCAGTCTGCATCAGAACCTTTAATCCCAGTCAGCATCTTTAATCCCAGTCAGCATCAGAACCTGGAATCCCAGTCCGCATCAGAACCTTTAATCCCAGTCAGCATCTTTAATCCCAGTCAGCATCAGAACCTTTAATCCCAGTCTGCATCAGAACCTTTAATCCCAGTCCGCATCAGAACCTTTAATCCCAGTCAGCATCAGAACCTCTGATCCTAGTCATCATCTTTAAACCCAGTCAGGATCTGAACCTTTAATCCCAGTCAGCATCAGAACCTTTAATCCAAGTCAGCATCTTTAATCCCAGTCAGCATCAAAACCTTTAACCCCAGTCAGCATCAGAACCGTGAATCCCTTAAATCCCAGTCAGCATCTTTAATCCCAGTCGGCATCAGAATCTTTAATCTCAGTTATCATCCAGAACCTTTAATCCCAGTCAGTATCAGAACCATTAATCCCAGTCAGCATCTTTAATCCCAGTCAGCATCAGAATCTTTAATCACAGTTATCATCCAGAACCTTTAATCCCAGTCAGCATCTAAACCTCTGATGCCAGTCAGCATCTTTAATCCCAGTCAGCATCTTAACCTCTGATCCCAGTCAGCATCTTTAATCCCAGTCAGCATCTTTTATTCCAGTCAGCTTTAGAACGTTTAATCCCAGTCAGCATCTTGAATCCCAGTCAGCATCAGAACCTTGAATCCCAGTCAGCATCTAAACCTCTGATCCCAGTCAGCATCTTTAATCCCAGTCAGCATCTTAACCTCTGATCCCAGTCAGCATCTTTAATCCCAGTCAGCATCTTTTATTCCAGTCAGCATCAGAACGTTTAATCCCAGTCAGCATCTTTTATTCCAGTCAGCATCAGAACGTTTAATCCCAGTCAGCATCAAAACCTTGGATCCCAGTCAGCATCAGACCCTTTAATCCCTGTTGGCATCAGAACCTTTAACGCCAGTCAGCATCAGAACCGTGAATCCCTTAAATCCCAGTCAGCATCTTTAATCCCAGTCGGCATCAGAATCTTTAATCTCAGTTATCATCCAGAACCTTTAATCCCAGTCAGTATCAGAACCATTAATCCCAGTCAGCATCTTTAATCCCAGTCAGCATCAGAACCTTTAATCCCAGTCAGCATCTTTTATTCCAGTCAGCATCAGAACCTTTAATCCCAGTCAGCATCTTTTATTCCAGTCAGCATCAGAACCTTTAATCCCAGTCAGCACCTTTAATCCCAGTCAGCATCAAAACTAGGGATGAGCCGGATACTCATTTTAGACGAGTATCCGGTACGGATAAAGCATTTTTGATGATGCTTTCCTGGACCTGTTTTTAGATGTTTCTACATCTTCAGACTTTATGATTACATCCCAGCACGACTACTAATGAAAAGTTCTTTCCAATGCAGCCTCAGAGTTCTGGAGCCCGCTAAGCATCAGAACCTTTCATCCCAGTCAGCATCCGGAACCTTTAATCCAAGTCAGCATCTTTAATCCCAGTCAGCATCAGGACCTTTAATCCCAGTCAGCATCAGAACCTTTCATCCCAGTCAGCATCTTTAATCCCAGTCAGCATCAGAACCTTTAATCCCAGTCAGCATCTTTAATCCCAGTCAGCATCAGAACCTTGAATCCCAGTCAGCATCCGGAACCTATAATCCCAGTCAGCATCTGAACCTCTGATCCCAGTCAGCATCAGAACCAGTCAGCATCTTTTATCCAAGTCAGCATCAGAACCTTTAATCCCAGTCAGCATCTTTAATCCCAGTCAGCATCAGAACCTTTAATCCCCATCAGCATCAGAAGATGATGCTGGATGAGGGTGAAGATGATGCTGGATTAGCTGTCATTCGGAATGAAGATGAGTCTGGATTAGGAAGAAGATGATGCTGGGTTAATCGTTGTTGGGAATGAAGACGATGTTGGATTAGGAGGAAGATAATGCTGGAATTAGCTGTTGTTCGCAGTGAAGCTGATGCTGGATTAGGATGAAGAGGATGCTGGATTAGCCGGTGTTGTTCTGGATCTTAAACCCTGTCTGCGTCATTTGCTTTAGCCTGAACTGTTCCTGTTCTTCTCATGGTTCTATGATCCTGAAGCCTTCAGCTAGAACACACCTGGTCCTCTGCAGTCTCTCTCTCTCAGATTCAGTAGAAATCCTCTGCGCTGGTGTTTTAATGGCCTTGTCGACTAAAACATGGTGCAAACAGCCTTACATGATGGAAATGTCCAGTGAAAGCAGTAAGGAGCTCATGTTTGCATAATTTCACAGCGTGTGAGATATGAAAGAGAACCACATGTATGCATGAATGTATGGATGATTAATCCTGGACCTGTTTTTAGATGTTTTTTACATCTTCAGACTTTTTGATTTCTTCCCAGCCCGACTACTAATGAAAAGTTCTTTCCGATGCAGCCTCAGAGTTCCGGAGCCCCGCTGTGCATGATGGGACTCGGCTGTCAGGTGTGTTTTCTTTGCTTTTACCAAAGGACAGTGTGAGCTGGTGGGAAGTGTTTGATCGGTCTCTTTGTCAGCAGTCTGACGGCTCTTTGATGCCCGCTCAGAGCAGAAAAGCTTTTTGTGTTTTTAATTGTTTCAGGATGACAGATGGGCCAGTTGCTCTGAGGCTGGAGGAGACGAGACTCTTGTTACGACATAAAGCAAAAAAAAAACTTCTTTATTCTTTCTTGCAGGACGGAGTACAGCATGTCATCACGGTTACTGCTGCAGATGATGACTTTCATGTCAAACAATGCATGAACATTTTGTCATATCAGCCCATTCCTTCCCTCCCTCCTCTGTTCCCTCCAGGGTTCCAGGTTGAGGGTTTCACAAACTTCTGAGTGAAGCTGCTGTAGAGCAGTCTTACTGCTCAGTTCTAGGATCCAGGACATCATCAAACCCCCCTTTCTCAGCAAGATTCTAGTAAAAGCTGTCTTTCAACAATTACACACCTTCCTGACTTCTTACATAGCAGTTCTGATGTCGACCAGTCACGTTTCTGGCCACATCACAGCACTGAGACTGCTCTCCTTCAAGTCCTCAGTGACATCTGCTCCAACTCAAATAGCAACATTTTAGTCCTGGTTCTCCTGGATCCACCAGAACATCTTACTAGACCAGGGAAGGTTGGTCTTCGAGGGCCACAGTCCTGCACAGAATGCAACAACAAGCGAGAGGAAAGAGATTTTATCTGAACCAGGAAACATCTAAAACCTGCAGGAGTGCAGCCGAGGAGGACCAGATTTGGCCACGCTTGGGACACACTGCATGCAGAAGCGCAGCACGCCGATTTTCTCGTCAACACCGCCGCGCTTTCTGCCCACATCAGGCCTAATTTATAGTCGCTCGTAAAGTGCTCTATGTAGGTTACGGAGAGCCCTCTACGTCGACAGAGAGCCTGTTGGAAAGCCTCTCCGTTGTCTCCGGCTGTACGAAATATTTTTTAAGTGTCCGTCACTCCGTCAAGGGACGACGGAGACGGCAAGGGCTGTGATTGGTCTACCACTACGTAAACACTAGCAGTGCCATTTTCAAACCAGCTCGCCTACGAAGACGTAGATATGAGTCCAACCAAAGAACGTTTGGCTGAAGAAGTGAGGAAATACCAAAATCGCCCGTCGTCTTTATTTTGCATCAAAAGTATTTGTTATTCAGCTGCAGTAACAATAGTGGGTCAGTCTTGTGTAGTGACCCCTACTTATCGGGCGGGAAATTGCACGGACCTGCGGTGGTGGAATACACCGCACTGGCAGGCACAGCCAGACGAACATTGAACGCGCAGGTCGTCTCCCCCACAAGCGCCCCCTTGAGGCTTCATACCCGAATTTCTTGCATTGAGCCTTCAAAAACAGTATTAGAGACCACCGTAGTGAAGAAAGATCAGCTCATTCTACACATCAGGCAATTGTCAGAGTGTGTGGAGGAAAGAAAAGAATAGTGTTTAGTATTTAAACTTGTGCAATGCACCTTTAAAATATTTGTGAATGCATATAAGGTAGTTGGCTGTAAAAACATACCAGTTTAATGCTGTTGCGGCTAACTCTCCAAACCAGCCATAAGAAATTCTTAGTGTCACGTTTATTCTCTATTCATAACCAACGTTGTTCAACTTTATGCAAGAAAAAGTCAATGCAAAAACTTAGTAGCTTAGCTGTGTGATTTATGGTTTGCAGTCAACAAAAAATGTCACTCCCGAGCTCACCCCACTCCTACATCCTGCAAGTAGCTAGTGCGCACAGGTGAGTGCAACTATTCGTAATCACGGATTACACACCCACCACCAAAGTGCCAGTCAGGCATGCACACAACAGCATATTGATACAAGCAAAATTACTCACACATATGGCTCCTACAAATGTTTTTGTAATAGTTTTTTTCAAGAACTGCTTGTGAAATAAAGGTTCCCCCTCCCCCAGGCCAACCCTCTTCTGTGTGTACATCTCCTGTTCTGCTTTCAAACTATTTACAGGCAGAAAACCGACATTTCTGTGTGAATCCTTCCACTTGCATTTTCAATAAAGATGAAGACATGATTGACAAAAGATCTATTTAAAAGAGATTGGGTTTTAAAACTGATCTGGGTGTTTTACTTTAAAAATGGTTTTATTTTCATAGATTTGTCTCGTGTTCCTGCTTAACTTCCTGCCTGGCTTGACAAATTCAGCCGCGGCTTGCACGGAAAATAGAAGCTGATCGCTATGTACTGTAGCACGGCGATCTTGGTGCTGCGCCACATCTCACCCGATGTAGTCAACTCCGTCTGTTGAAAATGGGCACCGAAATGAAACTGCTGCGCTTCGGCGTGCTTCTGCGTCCAGTGTACTTAGCGTTAGACTTTGTGTCTTCAGGTAACCTTAGAAACTATAGATCTATAGCAGGGGGGGCCTCCATCCCAAGGACCACCGGCTCCTCTACTGTATCTGCTGCAGGGGGGGCCTCCATCCTGAGGACCACCGGCTCCTCTACTGTATATGCTGCAGGGGGGGCCTCCATCCTGAGGACCACCGGCTCCTCTACTGTATCTGCTGCAGGGGGGGCTTCCATCCTGAGGACCACCGGCTCCTCTACTGTATCTGCTGCAGGGGGGGGCTTCCATCCTGAGGACCACCGGCTCCTCTACTGCATCTGCAGCAGGGGGGGCCTCCATCCTGAGGATCGATGACATTAATGACATGGGCAAAGACATAATAATTAATTTGAGTAACATTATTCATTAATCATTGGCTTTTTTTTAACAAATGTCTCAGCCTTTGTCCATCCTCCCTCCCGTGTTGTCTCAGCCGCTGTCAGAATGGACACCAGCTGCTACCGATTTCTGAACGACGCCTTGCTGCATATTTCAGTGGTTTCTATGACATGCTGCCATGTTTAGTACATTCATCTGGGTTTAGGAAGTTTTCTGTGGTTAGTCGTTTCTCCTACAGACAGTTTTACGTGTTTGTATTCATTAAGAGGTATCCTATAGCCACCAGTTCCCAATGTTTTCAAGTCGCAACCCCAGAGATAACATATGTTTGTGTTTACTATCCCCCTGTGACCTGAGTGTTTAGTTGTGTGGTATATCAGATGGTCATCCTGCATCCTTTAAATGTAAAGCTGGAAGACTCACAATCTTCATAAATTAGTAGGATAAAGTGAATTTTGGTGGATTAGGTTCACAACTGTAAGAAAGCAGCCATCTTCTCTCATTGAGATGATGCCATGTCCTGATTTTTGACTCATTGACTGCCAGCCATTGTGTGAGAGTGTGGGGTCCTGTCACTATGCCTCTGACTGATCATGCGCCCTGGCTACTTGACCACAGGGATATCCCCTTGGCCGACTGGCAAGTGCGCATGAGACTCACCCCAGTCTGTGGGCCCTCGTTGTGTACCTTGCCACATTCGTTACAGAAAGGCCCCCCACTGCCAGTGCTTTCGAGCATTTTCGTCTTTCAAGACCCACAGAATCGTGAGTTTTATGACCACAGAATCACAGAAACTACCAAAAAAAAAAGTGGGGCTCACTCCTGTAATCAGAAAACAGTGTTTCTAGCTTCGTCTGTTCTTTGGCAATCTGCAGTTGAAAATAGTTGCAGCAGAAATGCTACTTTTGACCAAAATACTGAGAAAACGAGCTGTTTGTGAAACAAGGTGCATCCAGCAGAAAACTTTGATGCCAATGTTTTTTACTTTAAACATCTAAACAGTTGTTTACTTCTATGAAACAATGACAACACTGAGAGAAAGGTTTTGGTGTAATATAATTACCACATAGCAACAGCAATTTTGTTTCACAATATATTAATGATTGACCAAAAACTAAGCCTATCCCTCCCTCCACCCAACGAGTCTAGGTCAGGTTTACCATCTGATCTGGATTCATGAGTCGGGCTGCTTGACTACTCAGAATTAAACTTCCCACCCACATGACGCGCCATGATGCTAACAACTCGGCCCGCTCTAATTTCAGGGAGCCAACTCACTCACAGTAATGTGGATCACATGGTTTTTCTGCAAGGACAGGTTTAAAGCTGTCATTACAAACCAGAAGTTCAGAGCTATGACATCAGCGGGGATAAAAACACCAACCTGTACCAGTTCCAGCTCCTGCTGCCATCTGTTCCTGATTGATCTGCAACCTTCCAATCACCTAGCCTGGCACACCAGCCTGACTAACGCTATGTATGAGATACACGGGGAGTCAGTCTGGGTTCCCTCAGTTGGAGAATGATTTCCAATGTAAGATGAGAGGCGGGACTAACGGGAGGAAAGAGAACCAGAGAGAACCAATCAGAGAAACACAGAAGTGATGCAAACGTCTTTTTGTAAGAGAAAAGCCTTCAGAGCAACAAGTTGTTGCAGGTTTAAAGGGACACTGTGTAATCGGGAGCAGCTCCCTCGTACTTTTCATGCTGCATTCGCGTGAAACCAGGCAGACCGACAACAGCCGCTGCATGGAAAGTTATCACCGGCCTCTATGTGAAGACGTGGTCCGTCAGTTACAGTGACATCAGTCCACATCTGTTCGGTTGTCATGGCGATGTCGTATTGTTTTCCCTGACCCATGTTTTACCGTCTTTCGCTCGGCTTCATTGATTAAAATGACATCTGGTTTGTTACCAACGGCCGTCTGCCCGACTGCACGTGAACCCAGCGTCAGTGAGACGCTGGTCTCTCCCCTCTGCAGCGCGATGACTTTTCAAAGGCATTACCTCGAACTGAGCTGAAAACTCCGGTGTGTCCGGTGAGTTTCTGTGTTTTCCTACTGTCACGCTTCTCCCGAACGCAAAAACATGGCGATACGACATGGCAGCCTTCACCGAGCCGACCTGCTCGATGTATAAATGAATGATGCGAACGGCAAATTTAGAACTTAGAGGAGCACTTCAGTTTGTTGATGGGAGTGATTACTGATTAATGAAAAAACACTTTTGAACTAAATAATCAGTTTTTGTGAATAAAACACAGGAGAACTTACACAATATCCCTTTGAGGACATTTGCAGCTCATTAAGACATCAAAGAGGGCATTGTTACAGAGTCGCCACTCTGCAGCCGCCATTCTGACTGTTTATGCTTTGAGACCTGAGTCATGGAAAAAGACTTATGGTAAAGTCCCGCCTCCCGCGCTGTGATTGGTCTGGTCAGTTTTTTACCAGAGTGGAAATCACTTCCCAATGGAGGGAACCCAGACTGACTTGCCATGTATCTCATACATGGCGCTAGTCAGACTGGTGTACCAGGTTACTGATCAAGGCCTGGTACACTAGATGTGCTGGAGTTACCAGATCAGCTCGGGTCCTGCACCTACTGATGCTGTTGTGCTATATAATTGATTGAAAGTTGACAGGATGCCACTAAGGGCTGTAGTTTCTCCAGAAAAATTACAGAAATCGTTTTTACAGGAGATTTTTGTTGTAAACATGGACAAATTTTACAAGGAATAATATTTTATTAATTAAAAGGGACATACAACAGCTGTATCGCCTCTTCTAAATGTCCTCAGCGCCGAAATAATGACAGTTCCAGAAACGGAAAGGAAGAAAACTGTGAGGAGCTTATCACTTAGTTAATCAGAGTGCTATGAAATGAAACATGAATACATGTATACTGTAGACAATAAATAGAGTGGACTTTGTTACAGCGTTACGTATTCCTATTGTCCGTTAATGCTACATGCATTACCACCTCTTGACAGACGGGGGCACACAAACCATTGAGATATGACTGTATAACCCTTTCAGACTTGCTCTGGAAAGCGGTAATAGTGCGGACTTCGTCCTTTATCGTTGTCATTTACATTTAAACACTCTTGTACCTCATAGATGTAGCTGACATGTACCGGCTGGTCTCCATGTCAAAAGAGCAGAAATGTTGCAGCACGTCGTTTTGGCTGAATGTACAAAAAATTTGGTTGAAGGGAGAGCGTGCCTTTGTTGGCTTATCCAGAATATTTCCTGATGTCTCAATATGGCCGGGACGCAACAAGTCTGTGAGGAAGCGATATGCTTAAAAGACAAGTCGGTTAAAGAGCGGATGGACTTTACTGCTCATGTTCCACAATGCAAGTCTGAAAACGGCTCGGGTACATCAGGAAGAGTGGAAGCTGAGGGCGGAAGGATAATAAAAAATGGTTGAAGTCGCCGACACAGATCAGCTGTGTGTTTTTATGAAAATGATGAGTCCTCAGATATTATAGACTTCATAAAAAAGTGTATATTGTATTACATACCTTTTTAAATATAAAGATATTTATATTCTATATATTTTGTATTTATATTTGTTTTAGTTATATATTTATACACTATATATCAATTTATATATTTATATACTTTAAAAAAATCAATCTTTATATTTTCATATCTATGTAGGTTTATTCCTTTATTCATACTTATATGTGTACTTATATTGTATCATACATAGAAATATAGTTAATTTAGTTTTTATAACATCTTATTTATTATTATGTTTATATATTGTGTATATATACATACATATATATTTCCACTTTCATTCTATACTATATACACACACATATATATATATATATATATATATATATATATATATATATATATACAGTATATATTGTAGATAATATAATGTGTAATAATTGGTCACATTCATAACAATGTATATATATTATATACATATATTTATTTGTATCATTTATGTTTATATATTTCTATACGTACCACAACAGCCTTAGATGGTGTACCCCCCATCCCCCCCCCCCCCCCCCCCCCCCCCCTTTCTTATGTATTTATTTTCTCCTATTGCTTTGTTATGTGACTAGTGTGTGGAACCTCAGTTTCCCTAAAGGTACTTCCTGACAGGATAAATAAAGTTGTCTGAAGTCTGAAATCCCCACCCTCACCCGCCCGCTGAGTTCAGTTGCTGTAGTGTGATGTCATCGCCAAGCGCAGGCCCCCGAGCACATCTGGTACCTACACCAGCACAGCCGCAGCATCGCTAGCGTGCTCCTTTTTAAAGAAGTAGATAGTGCTTCTGAGCTGCAGCACCACCAGTTACCGCTGGGTAGCAAACTGGTTTTAGACAGTCAGGAGTGGATAAACTTTCTCCACAGGTAGAAGAAAACAAACCTTCAGTGTTTTCTTTTCAGTTTAGAAATATTGCCCCCTTTTTGCTCCTCCAGAAGCTGGAAGAGAACCTGACCTTGGATCAGCAGCAGTTTCCAGTTATAGCTCTGCAATTTCTGTTGGAAGATGAGAAGAAGAGTTTGCATGACCTCCAGATGAGTCTGCAGCGGTTAATTAGTGTGTTTCCAAGCCAACATACAGTATTACGCTTCCTCCCAGGCCAAAGGTATGAGTTAACTTAACAATATCCCAGCTTTAACAGGGTAATCTAGTTAAAACTTTACACATCCAAGCACAACACTGCAGTTTCTTGAATTAAAATGCATCAGTGACTGCTGTGACACCAATTTTCAGATTCTTCTCTTCATTACAGAGACCTGTGAAGCATGCTTGCAGCTCTAATACAGCTTCAGATGCAGCATCCCATCCAACACGGAGAAGAGCAGCAAATTAGTCTCATACAGCACTATTAAACCTCCGAGAAAGCCTTGAGTGCTGAAAATGGCTCCAATTAATCCCAGTGACAAGATTTTAACACCTTGTCAGCGACACTGGAGGAGCACAGGATTAGATAAGCAGCACAATATCCAGCAGAACTCTGATAATGATTCACACAGAGGACAAAGCAGGAAGGAAAAGGTTTGTAAAACACACATCTATTCCCGCTGTTGTCTCTGCAGACGCCAGTTAGGCTGTTTACAGTCATCTGGTGTGAAATATTTGTACAGAGGTTGTTCAATGAAAGACTCGTGCAGACAACCGGTGCTACGAGGCTCTCTGAGATAAAACATTAATAAGGTTTCAGATTTAAGATCTGAAATAACAGACTTAATCTGTCACTGCCTGCGGGCTGAAACATGAAACATCAGCATACGGAGCTGTCAGCCGCCGCAGCTAAATGACTTTTCCCATCAAAGTGCTGCTTTGTGGCGCGCAGTTTACACATTTACAGCTTGCATGAGAATAAAAAGCTGGATAATGATGAGTACTGGTGTAGAGGAAGGCTCCTGCCTGTCACACTGTCAGAAAACTCAACTCAAATGTCAAAGGATTGTGTTTTCAATTCAGATAAATGTCAAGTTGTATTATATGCAGAGAACATTTGCTGCAGGTTTGCTGCTGGAAAAAAATCAATTAAAAGTAGAATTAATCACAGCGTTCCAACGTCCTCATCACTGAGATCTCAGCAAACACAGAACTACTTCACCCTGCTGTGAAGTTTAATGTAGACCTAGGGCCACCTCAAGAAATTATGGGGCCCCGAGCAAAATGGACTTGAAGCCCCCCCCCCCCAAAAAAATGCTACAAACATAGTATTTTTTACATTTTAAAAATTTTCAAAAAAGGACGCAACCACCCCCATACCGTAATAAAAAATTTCTAGGATTACTTTTTAATAAATGGTCGTTCATAGCAGGGGGAACACACTCCGATGGACACCAATGGGAATGGACACATGTCCAAACGGGGCCTGTCATTGACCCTCCACCACCAGCTGACTGCTGCCAGCTGCAAGTGGATCGCAATATCTCAGCGAGAAAAGCTTAAAAGTGGGATTTCCAACCTCTGCATGTCCAATCTTAAAAATTCCAGCAGTATAGTGTCGCCAGTGTCTAACATAAGAAAGAAAAGTGGTTTGGAAGCAGCTTGGGGTCGCTGTAACTGCTTGAGTGCTGCTCGGTTAAAGCGTGGGGGTGCACCCCCATGGTGTCTTGGGGCCCCAGTCCAGCTTGGGGCCCGAGGCAATCGCTTGGTTTGCTTGCCTTGTTGCAACGGCCCTGTGTAGACCAGGACGTTGCTCGCTTTCTTTAGTTCTTTCTTTAGTTTAAAGTGAAACTAAAAAGGTCTCGAGCCTCTTTTTAGAATCATCAACAGTCTGCAGCCCAGACGTTCACCGGATGTTCCACAGACGAGGACTGTGGGGTTGGAGAGAGGAAGAAGACTTCAGTGTCAGGGAGGACCGCAGGATCTGAGTAAGCGAGTGTTAGTGCACCACCTACTGGTGAGGAGGAATTAAACTTGTAGCTATCACCGTTAAAGTCGAGGACCAAACTTCGTCTTTAACTCTTATTATGACAAAAGCTGATTAGATTCTGCTCAGAATTAAATAAAAACTTTCAGATGTGATAACTTTCTTGCTGGAAGCTGCTGATTTTGCCCCTTGAACCCCCTGCATCACATAAATGCTCCATTACAGCACCGATGAGATTCATTAGAATATCTGGAAGTCATTCTCTGAATGTGACACTGTGAGTGTGATGCATGGCGTGGGGAAACCAAAGCTTATATTTAAAAAAACAACAACAACAACAAAAAAACGCTCATTTCACAGAGACAATACATCAGCCAGTTCTGCAAGGCAGTGGAAACCTTCACATGTGAAGTGTATGAATGTTAGCGAGGCAACGCTCAAGCTGTTCAACTTAGAAAAGTGTTCTGAGAGAGATCTACCTCCAAAGACTCCTCAGAAGGAGCCTCGACTCTAAACCTGACATGAAAATCATGGCTGAAAGATAGCAGGAGATTCTTAGGTGGACTGGATGGCACTAACCCCGCTTGTGCAATTAAATGAGAATCTTCAGTAAAACTTTAGATTATGATGCAACTTGACTCCATGCAGATAAAATGGATGTTCAGGTGTTGAGAAAAGTCTCATACTATAAATACGTTAGTAGCACCAAATAACAGTTTAAACAGACATGATACTATTTGTGTTTGTGTGTGGATTAGTGTATATGGTTTATATAAATGTGTACAGTAGGTACTCAGACCCTTTTAAACTTTTCACTCTTTGTTTAATTGCAAATTGATTAAAAATGAAAAACTCAAGATGGGGTGCTGAGTGTACGATAATGAGAAATAAAATGAACTTTTTGCATTTTGGCAAATGGCTGCAATGAAACAAAGAGAAAAAACTTTAAAGGGGTCTGAATACTTTCCGTACCCACTGTATACACTTACTACACACACACACACACATACACACACACACATATGTATTTTTGTTTTTTTTTTTCTTTGCTTATTACAACAGGGAAAACAAACTTTTTTTTTTTAACTTATTTTAAGGATGGCCAAGATTTCTTTGCAATAAATTCTGCCAATGGAACAAGCAAAATTTTCATGACAAGGTTTCTTGAAATAATATACATTGCCTTAAAACAATATCTTATATCTCACTGAAATGTTTCTCTTTAAGTAATTTTGTCTTATTTTGAGTATGATGAGATATTTTGACTAGAAATTAGATAAATATACTTGCTAATCAAATCAAATCAAGCTTTATGTATAAAGCACTTTTCATACCATTAAAAGGCAACACAAAGTGCTTGACATAATAAAAACAAATTCAAATAAAAACAAGCCTTCACACATCCAAGTATATAACACAAAACACACACACATGCACACACCCAACCCCCCTCCCAATTCGACACCTCACTACAAACCCCTATTTTCTGTCTCTTATAAAAACACTAACAGTAAAAACCATCTGGCATGACACTGCTGTGAGGAAACAATATCTTGGGTCAAGATATCAAGATATCTAAGATTTGAGTTTCTGCAGTGCAGTGTTTCATCAGAGCACAGGAAAAGATATTAATAATATTATTTTTATTATTATTATTATACTGTTCCTCTTCCCTCACCGGTAAGACACCGGGCGGAGGGCCGGTTGGTTGTCTGTATAAATTCAGAAGTTGGGTTGTTGTAGCGGGTGAAACCCAGAAGGAGCAGAGCTGCTACATCCCTGGAGATGAAAAGTTGAGCCTCAACAAGCTAAACCTGAAAAAAATGGAGATAAAATATTGCAATGCTGTTTCATGGTGTTGAACTGAACCGTGGCACTTTATGCAAACAGTTCACGGCCAAAGCAGCAGGTCGTTGTTCTGAGTGTGATCACATGAGAGGATACGTTTCTGCCTCTCATCTGCTGGGAGCTTTGTGGCAGCGCTAACGCTGCGCAGACACGCCATGCTAGTTTCTAAGCCGGGACCACGGGTGCCGTCACAGCTCCATGTGAAGCTGCAGTCACGTCTCAGCTTACAGCATAACGTTCTGCTGCTGGTGCACCTGCAGGGACTCGCTGCTCCACTCCGACCTCCTGCCGTCTGCCTCCCCGGCAAGCAGACGTGCACAACATTTAGCTTCTGATGAGCCGTGCGGCAGCGCTAAACGAAGCGACACGGTTGAGTTCAGGTAGAGATGCAAACCACGCTCCACATGCTCATCCGAAGGCATGAAGGGTAGGTGATGGCTGAGGAATGATGTCACATTTAGCAGCACTGATGCTGAGTCAGCTTATTTCACTGGATTGTTTCTTGTTTTGCTGATTCACCAGCTTCATGGTGTTGTTGCGGTCTTTAAAACCAACACTGGAACCACAAAAACCTTCCTCTCTCTAACACAGTCTGAAGCAGCGTTAGTAAACAATTTTACTATGAAACAGTATTTGGTGATAACAAGTGTAAGTGGAGGCAGCTGAGGCTGCTTTGAGCTGCGGTCATTTCTGTGGAGAGCGCACCAGTGCAGTACAACAAAAGATAAAAAAAGAGAAGGGAAAGGGGAAAAAAAAAAAAAAAAAAAAAAAAAAAAGGGGGGGGGGGGGAGGGGAAAAAAAAAAAAAAAAAAAAAAAAAAAAAGAAGGAAGAAAAAAAGGGAGTAAAGGGGGGGGGAGTCCTGGGGGGGAAAAAAGGGGGGCCGGGCGGCGGCCGGGGGGGGGGGAGGAGGGGGAGGGGGGGGGAGGAGAAAGGAGGGGGGGAAAAAAAAAAAAAAAAAAAAAAAAAAAAAAAAAAAAGAAAAAAAAAGGAAAAGGGGGGGGGAGGAAGGAGAAGAATGGCTAGAAGAGGGGGGAGGCTAGAAAAGAAGGGGGGGAGGGAAGGAAAAGAAGAGAGAAAAAAAAAAAAAAAAGAGAAAAAAAAAAAGAAGAATAACTAAAAAAAAAAAGAAAAGAAAATTGAAGAAAGGGAAAAAAAAGAAATAAAAGAACTGAATGAGGAAAATAAAAAAACTCAAAAAAGAGGAAAAGAAAAAAGGCAAAAGAAAGAAAAGAGACGGAGACAGGAGAAAAAAAAAAAACAAAGTTGGAAAGAGAAAAAGGAATAAGATCAGATAAAAAAAAAAGGGGAAAAAGAAAAGAGAAAATTAAGGGAAAAAAAATGAAGAAAAAAAAGGAAAAAAAAAAAATATAAAGAAAAAAAGGGAAGGGAAAAGGAAAAAGAGAGGCAGAATAAAAAGGAGGGAAAGGGAGGGGGGAGAGAAAAGCCAACCAAAAAAGTAGGGGAAGAAACAACCAGGGGGACAAGCGCCAGGGGAAGAGGTAGAGGAGGGATCAAAGGAAAATGGGGTAAAAAGAGAAAAGAAAAAAAGGTCAATAATTTAAAAAAATATAAAAAATAAAAACGTGAAAAAAAAAAAAAGAAAGAAAAAAAAAAAAAGATAAAGAAAAAATTGTAAAATTGGAAAAGAAAAAGAAGGGGGAAATAAAAAAAAAAAGAAAAGATAAGAAGAAGATGAAGGGGGAAAAGAGAGGAGATAAAAAAAAAAGAAAAAGAAAAAAGAGAAAAAATTAAAAAAAAGGGAAGGGAGGGGAGGGAATAAACGTCCAATAAAGGAAGGAAAAAAAAAAATAAAGAAAAAAGGGAAAAGAGGGGGAAAAGAAAAAGAGAATAAAAAAAAACAAAAAAAAAAACAAAAAAAAATATAAAAAAGGGGAGAAAAAGGGGAAAAAATAGAAAAAATGGGGAGAGGGTAAAAATAAATATAAATTCTATAAAAGAAAATAGATAAAAGATTTCTACTGATGAAATAAGAAGTGGAGGGATGGGAAAGGAAGAAGAAAGAGAAAAAGGAGAAAGAAAAGGAAGGAGAGAGGGAAGAGGAAGGGGGAAAGGGAAGGGAGAGGAGGGAATAAGAGAAGGCCTTTAGCTTTATTTACTCAGGAGAACATTTTTTTCTGTTCAGTCTATTTCCACTTTCTCTGAAACGTTGACCAGACCTGCTGAGTAAAGAAAACGGAAACTTGTCGTATTTTCTGGAAGCTTGAGCCAACTTCACGCTTGGTCTCTGCAGCCAGAACAACCTCTGTAGTCAGCACCCCCCCTTACAAGCAGAAAACCATTAAAGTCTAATAAATATTACACTTCTGGGAAAAAGTTTGTTCTTTCACACAACAAAGAGGGATATTCAATCCAGCGAACTAAGCACCCCACCAATTGGAAATGTAAAATAATCATAAAAAAAAAAAAGAATGAAAAAAAAAGGAAAAATTACTAACAAAATTAAGGACAGGAGAAAAATAAAACATCCAACATGATTGTCCAGTAAAATCACTGATGAAAAATGAAAAGTAGAGGAAAAACCACTGGGAGATAGATCACTGAATGAAATGAAAACATACAGGGAACATCACAGGAAATGACCTTTAAACAGTTAAAATGCACAAAATAACAAACATTAGAAACACTGCTAAAAAGGAGCATTCAATAAAAACAAAAGAAAAAGGATAAAAACATCATCATTATCATTGTGTAAACCTGGAAATTTCCAGGTTTGGGGGGAAATAGCAGTTAAATGGTTTCAAAAAAGGACAAGTTGGCTGCGATTTTAAGCAGTTTTATCATAGAATGTTGCACTTCTACACAGTTAAACTGGTCGGCATGATGTTTCCAGCTAATTCTGAGCCGAGCATCTGAATGTGGACATGAAATGGAGACTCGTCAGTCTCTGTCCTCTGTAGTCTGGTACATCTATACTTGGGGCCTGATTTACAAAGACTCCAAATTGGAGTCTAATGTTTTTGCCTGAAAAAAAAGGGGGGGGGGGGAAATTTAGGGGTTTGGGGGGAATAAAAAAAAAAAGGAAAATATAAAGGGGAAAAAAGGGGGAAAAAGAGGGGGAAGGGGGGGGCGCGGAGGGGGCGAGGGGAGAGAGGAGGAGAAGGGGGGAAAGGAAAATGAAATTAATAGATAGAGAGAGGGAAGTTAAGAGAATAAAGAGGGAAAAAAAAAAAGAAAAAAGAAAAAAAAATGGGAAGATTAGAAAAAAAAAAAAAGAAGAAGAAAAAAAGAGGGGAGTAAATTTGTAAAAAAATAAACTCTTAATTTAAAAATTTAAAAAAAAAAAGATAAGGAAGAAGAGGGATAAAATAATAAAAATGGAAAGGGAGATAGGACGCAAAAGAAAAAGAGAAAAAACAGTTATTTCAAATGTAATAATTAGTTTTTTGAAAATGAAAATAAATAATAAAAAAAAAAATAAAATAAAGAGGGGGGCTGGTGGGGGGGGGAAGAGGAGAGAGGAGGAGGAGGGGAAGGGGAGGGTGGAAGATGAAAAGGGATAATGAAGAGAGAGGGCTCTGTGACAAAGACAGGGGCGGGGGAGGGGCGTGGGTGCCCCCCCCATGCAAAACAAAGTAAAAAAAAAAAAATTATAATTGTGGGGGAATGTGAATATTTATTTTAAGTTATTTTGGGGGGGGGGGGAAAATCACGCAGAAAAGCAGAAGTGGGGGGAGGCAGCGGGGGGGGGGGGAGGGAGAGGAAATAATATAAAAAAAAAAATAAGAAAAAAGAAAAAGAAAAAAAAAGAAAAAAAAAAAAAATAAAAAATATACATGAAGTGAGGAGAGAGGTTAGGAGAGATCTAGAAAAGTGTAAAATAAACAGGGAGAATGATTGATAATTAAATAAATAAAAAAAATGGGGGGATCGAAAAATACAGAAAAAAAAATATGAAAAGTGATTCAGCAGTGGTGAGAGGGGGGTATGAGACGAAGTCTGGGTCGGTGCAGGATTCTTTAGCCATCAGTAATAACGGGCGAGGGATACATCTGCTTTTAACGTGAAAATAAGCGGGAAATATTTCCCCGGATTTCTTTAACGGTAAAAAATAAATGGGGGATAAATGGGGTTTGAATAGTCTCCTCCAAATAATTTCCCAATATTTGGAAAACCGGGAAGAATAATAATTTAGAAGAGTGAGAGAGGAGGGGTTATTTGCCCCTTAAAGGCCCAATCATCTTTTACCCTGCTTTTAATTCTTTAAACGGATTAGGGTAATGAGATAGGATGTATTAATAAGCGCAAACCTTTCGTAACCCGGGCCCTTGGTGTTTTATTCTGAGTTATGCAGACGTTTCTTCACTGCAGTAATGAAAAAGTGTTTCAGTTCTGATGATGAATAGATGGTAAATAAATGTCATGATAACAAACTGAAGATTCACCTCTTCCTCAGACACAAATGTCTCATTTAGACGAGTTGAGGATGTTATAAATCCTGACTCTTGCTGCCATATTTACTCTGTGATTGGTTTATTGGCCTCATACAGCAGATGGTCAGTCAGCCTGAGGTTAATGGTCTGTCAGTCATGATGGAGGGAAGTCTGGGAGCAGAGGAGAATATCATGGAGGCATTGACTCACAGGGAAATCACAGATGAACGTTTTCCTGTCGTGGAATGTTGATTCTGTGGTCAGATGCTCATTTCTCAGCACATTAAAGAACTCGGTGTCAGAATTTAGAGCGTCAGTTTTACAGAACTGCAGTTAAATCAGCAAACTTTGAAACACTTGTCATGTCCACAAGAATTTATTTGTTTTTTTATAAAGACACACAACGTAACTTTTAGCAGTTTTCTCAGTGACGCCTCCTATTGCCGGCTAAACTAGCATCCATCTTGTATCGTAGCCGCACTGTGATTCCATCCAGCCAGTAAAACACAGTCTTATCTTGACTCTTGTTCTTTGTTTCTTTGCTGAATCCTACATGATGCGTGTTTAAAACACCCCATGTGTTCATATCTGGTTCATACCCGTTTGCTAGTAAGTGACGCGGCGCGCAACCAATAGGCAGCTGCAACGTCATGGCCCCGCCCCAGATGGAAAACTTACATAGTGCATTTTCTGAGCCTTGGGACGCCGCTGGGTAGTGACAGCTTGAAAATCCACATAATGAATAACAATGGATTACATTTATATTGCGCTTTTCAAAGCACTCAAAGCGCTCACAGTCAGTCCATTATTCTTTCACTCCTCATTCATACTTGGTGATGGTAAGCTACGTATGTAGCCACAGCTGCCCTAGGACAGAAGGATGGAGGCGTGAGAGCCATTTTGCGCCTATGGCCCCTCCAACCACCATATTAGCTGTTTTTATTACTCTTAAGTTCATCTTTTAATATGGACATTATTATTGACATTTATTTGATTTAGTCTTTAACATCAACTCCAGTGTTTTCCTCATGGGGGTCCTCCACACTGGGAGCTTTGCTTTTTGGTCTGTGGGGTTGTTTCCATTGGGGGGCCCTCTTGGTTGGGGTGGCTGGGGGGTCCTGCTCTGCAATCGTATGGTTGTGGTGTGGGGGCCCCTGGCGGCCGGGACCTGGGGGGTCCCCCTGGTGGTGGCTTCGGAGACCATGGTGGCTCCCAGTGTGGACGGATCCCCAAGATATCGTTTCCTCGCAGCAGCGCCAAACCAGTTTATTCTCGTCTGTTCTGATGGGCCAGTGGGCCGCTTGGTGTTGCTGATTTTGCTGCAAATGTTATACAAGGTAGTTCCAGAAATTAAGGTAAAAAGACAATAATAACACGTTAAAAAAATGAGGAAAAAAAGCTTTTTTTTGCACCCGCATGGAGGTGATGGCACCTTTTGGAGGAAAAATTAAGCACTGATGACAACAGCCAAACTCCCCCCCACTACAACAGCCCACGAGGTGCCGTTTTTTTTGTTGTTGTTGTTGTTGTTTGTTTTGGGGTTTTTTTTGTTTTGTTTTTTGAGGCTCAAGTGCAGGGATTCCCAAAGTGTGCTGCACGAGCTGCCACCAGGCGGTGTTGCTGAAAAATGTAATGGTGGTCTGGTGTGATTAATTTGAGGCCTACACAGTAACTGTTGTTTTTCAAGTGGAATTTTTCCATACAATAAAAATTGTGAACAATCAACATTTCCTTTGTAATTCCTTTTATTTCAATTTCAAACTATAATTTATTAGTTTTTGACAGAAACGTGGGAGAAGGCATCCACTGTCTTCTTCTACACACTGTTCGCCCTATGCGCGCCAACTCATTTCATTCATTCTTTCAAATATGCTTAACTGTCTGAAATCAGAAGAATTGTCAAATGGGATGTCTGATGACAAAGTTTTCGGTCATGAAGGAGGAGAGGAACCAAGAGCGAGTGAAGATTTGGAGGCAGCAGAGATGGACAGAACAGGAACAGGTTCCGAGAGAAGAAAATGAGCGGGAGTCAGGAAAAGATGCGTCGAAGGAAACCGAAGAGGAGGAAAGGAGACGGCAAAAAGGAGGAGATGAGGGCGAACCCCAGGAGGGAAAAAAAGAAGGTATCTGGGTCTGGGCTTCACTTGGATTGGTGATGCAGATTGCCCAAAGCCGATATTGCTGCAATTTTTCCTTTACGTCCCTGAAATGATATAATTTAAAGGAATAGTTCACCCTCAGAATGATTTAACTTTATTTTTCACTTACCCTGATGGTGAGCAAGACTCTGGACCACTTTTTTAATATGTCAAATGCAGCCGGAGTTCAGGGCGACTTCTCGTTTCCCCCCCAATGGAGTTCGCCAGGGTCCGAGCCAAAAAGGTCCATAAAAGTCCACGAAAAATTGTCAATATTCCTCCATACTGCTCGTCCCATGTAGTCCAAGTGCCCTGAGTGGGTAGGGTCCAGAATTTACCTGAAACTAGGCCATTTAGTATATTTTTAGAGTCTAAACAAGACTACATCGCATGCCCAGCAAGCACACCGATACGCATTCACGAAACTACGGAAGCCACGGCAGACGAGATCGCACATTCTCTTTTTCTTTCTTTCTTTCTTTTAGATCAATATCAACCCCTCCTGTGTTTGTCCCGGTTTGTCTAGAGCTCTTGCACTCTCAGTGCATTTCTTCTTCTACGCTTGCATTATCGGCAGAGTAGGCTCTGAACGCCGAGGCTTCCGTAGTTTCGTGACCGCGCATGTGCGCGCTTCATGGACGTAAACAATACTCCTTTTTAGACTCTAAAAATATACTAAATGGCGTAGTTTCAAGTAAATTCTGGACGCTACCCACTCAGGACACTTGGATTACATTGGACGAGCAGTATGGAGGAATATTGACAATATTTTGTGGACTTTTATGGACCTTTTCGGCTCGGACCCTGGCGAACTCCATTGGGGGGAAACGAGAAGTCGCCCTGAACTCAGGCTGCATTTGACATATTAAATAAGTGGTCCAGAGTCTTGCTCACCATCAGGGTAAGTGGAAAATAAAGTTAAATCATTCTGAGGGTGAACTATTCCTTTAAGTCAAAATTGTGCTCTCTGATACTGAGCCTCTGTCTGTCACGCATCCTCCTAGAAATGCAAGCTCGTGCGTAGCTTTGTTGCATTATATTGTAACTTTACAGATGCAATTGTCATTTGAGCAGGTTAAACATGAGTCTTTATATGGCGAAAAAACAAAGCTTTGTTGCATTGTTTCTCCCCTTTTTTAGAAGGAGGAATTGGGGGTGTGCCAACCAGGTTGGGACATAAAAGAGGGCGCAATGCAAAAAAAGTTTGGGAACCGCTGCTCTAACCCTCCCCCCATCCCTAAGCATTAACACTAACCTCACTATGTGGCCACCACGCCCATCGGATGCCCAGCGCCGTCTAATATCCGACTCCTGCAAACCGCAGGCGGGGATACTTGGAACCGACTCTATGACACAAATTATCAATACAAGGCTTCGGCTGTCGAAGGTCACACGGTTTTATATAAAAACTATTCACGCCTCACAGCAGGGGTTCATCTGGAACGCCTGCTCATACCTGGTCCACACCCCGAAGCCTTGACTTTAAATATCCCACTGGTTTGGAAATATTTAGTTTTTCCTACTCGGACATGGAGATCCACATCTTCTCTTCCTCTCTGCAATTATTTTATTTACATCATTCTGTTTTGAACAAAAGTCTATAAAATAAAATAAATTTGACTTTTTCCTTGAGTTTTCAGGTCGAAGTACACTGATCCACCTGCAGGTTTCTGTGAAGTGAATCATTGACTGTCCTTTGGATTGACTGTATTTAACCAAACTTACAGGACCAGGACTTTTACAACGTATAATAACACAGCCTGAGGTCTGGCTGCAGTTTGTGGCCTTGTGAATATATGAATGGTGATGGAGCAGCACAATGGAATAATAATGAGTCTGCACAGACTGCAGCTTAATTAGTTTGCTCTCTTCTCTGAGAATACTGAATGTTTCTCCTCCTCCTCTGAATTTAATAGTTGTTGCATTTTAACTTTCACAAAAAGCTCCAGTTTACATTTATGACAGCATCCCAATGAGATGTCAGACTCCTCAGAGAAGATCTGTGAATCAGAGAACAGGTTTCAGATTGTGAGGATGAAGGGATGAGTCCACATGACAAGATAAATTTGTCTGGCTGAACTGTTTGGTTTTTTCACCTGAGACCTGAGACATCAACTTGTATCTGAGTTTTATCTCCGGCAACTACAACAGGGAATATTACAAGAAAATATTAAATGAGATGAGAAATGAACATTTACAATAATATAATTTAGTGAAATAAAATAATGCTTTTTAATTGTAGATGGAAATAATGATTTTTTTAAAATGAACAAACGAAACTGTCCCAGATGAATTAGGGCACCTTGCTCATGAAAAACTGACAAAAATACCTGTGAACATCCATCAGATGTTTACATCAGCCTCAGCCAATGGGAGGCATTCTCGAACCAGTCTGGCCATTTTCTGACCTCTGGCATCAACAAGGCATTTGTGCCCACAGAACTGCTGCTCTCTGGATATTTTCTCTTCTTCAGACCATTTTCTGTAAACCCTAGAGATGGTTGTGCAGGAAACTCCCAGTAGATCAGAAGTTTCTGAGATACTCAGAACAGTCCGTCTGGCACCAACAACCATGCCACGTTCAAAGTCACTTAAATTACCTTTCTTCCCCATTGTGATGCTGGTTTGAACTGCAGCAGATTGTCTTGATCATATCTACATGCCTAAATGCATTGAGTTGCTACCATGTGATTGGCTGATGAGAAATTTGCGTTAACTAGCAGTTGGACAGGTGTACCTAATAAAGTGGCCAGTGTGTGTGCGTGTGTGTGTATATATATGTATACATATATATATATATATATATAAAAGAAAATATATATATATATATATATATATATATATATATATATAGAGAGAGAGAGAGAGAGAGAGAGAGAGAGAGAGAGAGAGATACATACACATTTGTTCTCAAAATTTTTCATGCACTTCAATTAAAGAAAAGGCTAAATTCACAATAGTAATTCAAATAACAAGAAACTAAAGAAACTAATAATACATACAAATTTACAAAACTATAATTTAGTGAACCGCCTCTCGCCTGATAACAGCTGGGATAAGCTCCAGCACCCCGCAACCCTGAATTGAATAAGCTGTACAGAAAAAGACTGATAACTAATTTAGTGAAATTAAATATTGATTTTTCAATGGTGGTTATTAATTTTTTAAAAATTAAAATAAACAAAAGAAACTGTCCCAGACACGTTAGAGCACCTTGCTCATGAACAGTGGACCAACATACCCGTCAACAGGTACAGAAGTCTAATTGAACATTACAGAAAACACTTAATTGCAGTGATTGCCTTAACAAAATATTAGTGTAGGAGCCCTATCATGTCTGTTTGCTTGATTTATTTGTTTGTTTTTCTAACATTTCTGTTCAACCACAATTCAAAATCAATGTCATGATTTTCATAAAATTTTTATTATTACTTTAGTCAATTTTTAACTTATTTCACTGACAGCTGATTTTTTTTCCGTCTTTACTGGGAGCATATAAACTATGGGACAACTGTATTTATTATGTACAGGATGTATGTGTGTATGTGTGTTTTAAGCTAGGCAGCGGGTTAAAAACTGAAGAAAAAACTCCCTCTTTGCTGAGACTATCTCCCGCCCTGATGAGGAATCCTCCTGGATTAGCTGTGATTAATGAGTGCCTCCTGTGTGTGATTGCGTTTGACTAAATTAATATTAATAGTCCTGAGTGAGACAAACAGAAGTTTGTACATCCACCAGATGCACACTGACGTGAGCATTTATCTTGGCTGGAGATCTCTACCAACCTTTCGACTAATTAAATTTTAAGTCTGGTTTAGAGGGCTTTTGGTCTCTGCCAGCTCTCAGTGAATATCAGCCTCTTCTGATACATGGAGGTGGATTGTAGCCGGGGAACATGTCTGCATGTCACACCGTGTTGAGCTGGATCTCTGAAATCCTGTTAGCCTGGATGATGATGATTCTGATGCAGACAACTTTTGGAGATTAAACATTCTCTCGTTTTCTTTCTCCCTTACACACACACACACATACACACCATAACTTCCTCAGCTATCCGTTGCTGATCTGAACTCCTATGTTTACCCAACCAAAACAGGAAGGACATTTTACCTCAGCGAGACCGGTGTTCTAACATTTCATTCTACCATCCAGACGTTCCTCCTCTGTTTTTCTGCACATGGGCAGAACACAACGTCACCTCAATGTGGGGCAGAGGACATGCCCATAAATCGATGTCCCCCTCAAGCTGGTGTTTCACAGCTGGACCTCTGAATTGTGGAAAAAATTGGTCCTGAACTGAGGTAGGAAGTCTGGACCGAACTGGGGTAGGAAGTCTGCACCAAGTGAGTAGGTGGTCTGGACCGGAACTGAGGTAGAACTCTGGACTGAACTAAGAAGGAAGTCTGGACTGAACTAAGAAGGGGGAAGTCTGGACTGAACTGAGGTAGGAAGTCTGGACCAAACTGAGGTTAGAAATCTAGACCGAACTGAGGTGGAAGGGGGGAGGCAAGGGGGGGGAAGAAAGAGGAGAGGGGGGGGGGGGAAGTCTGGACCAAACTGAGGTAGGAAGTCTGGACCAAACTGCTAGTGTTGTAGTCAAGACCACACCACCAAGACCAAGACATTACCGAAACTAGGGACCGAGACCAAAGCATTACCCAGTCTTGTGCAATGTCATAGTCTTGGTTCCTGGTCGGTTCCTGGTCTCGGTAATGTTTGGTCTTGGTGGTTTGGTCTTGACTACAACACTACATACTGCAGTAGGAAGTCTGGACCGAACACCAGACTTTTTGGTCCCCATAGGACAACTGGTCCTGACAAAGGGGGGTGATGATCCCAGAGGGTCCTGGTGAGGTGAAACATGATGGAGCAGCCGTGCAGACATGCTGATTGAACAGCTGGAACCAGGACAAAGAGCTGGATGGAGGCAAAGCAAGCCGAGATTCATGAGATCACTGCCTGGCTCTGGAAGTGGAATGATGTTTACATCAGCCTCAGCCAATGAGAGGCATTGTCTGAGAGCTCCGTCTCTCCCAGCCAGCAGCCTAAAATCATTTCAAACTGAACCTATGGTGTCTAATTAGTAAAACCTGGAAATTATGTGAGGATATGAAGCCAATCTGTGGTGCTGGTTCCACAACAACAACATGAATCTGATGAGAGTGATTTAACACTAATAACCTTCATCTTTTAAAAAATAAAAATAAAAAAAGATCACTTTTTACCTTTACCCGTGTTTGGAAAGTAGCACCGCACATTATGACTCAGTCATCACATCATGATCTTCTCTGCTGCTTCACTCCGTCTAATCTGCTTTTCACACAGAAGTGGGACTCTGAGAACTACCGGCTGCACTCACAGCTCATCATCCAGTCTTTTCACCGGCCAGGAAAACATGTTCTGAAAAGGTAAACAAACTTCATTCAGTCCTAGCCTAGTTTCAGTTTCAGGTTATTAGCAGTGTTGGGGAGTAACAGAATACATGTACAGAATACTATTTATGAGTTACTGTATTCCGGTAAAATTACCATTTTAAATCTGTGAAGCCTATTTAGAATACAGTTTCTCTTGTAGTACCGTTAGAATACTTTTGTGTTTTTCACATTTCCCCAATAAATAAATAATTTATTTGTGGTACAAGCCTAGTGTTGTGTAGGCTATCTCATAATTTCCAGTAAATAACACAGGACCTAAACACTCCCGACCCGGGCATGCTGCCTAGTGGCTAGCATCACAACTGCACTCACATGTGTGCATGGTTTGGATTCAGACAAGGAACTGAGGAGCAGAAATCACAACCACAGCCGAATCCCTCTAAAACAAATGATGGAAAAATGCATTTACGTCCTAGAAATACAAGCAAGTTGATATTTTTAAAAAAGGAGTGGGACGAGCGAAACTTGATGGTGCAGTGTAATCTGTGTCTGCCTGTGAACAACCGAGTAGCTGCATCCAAAGACTCTAAACTCTCAAAACTCTAAACTGAATAAACACCTCAAAGTAAGTTGTTTTAATTTACTGAGTTTGTTGCCTGCACTTTTGCTTTTTATTGCATTATTAACAAATAAAAGGAGCCTTCGCATTTAATTTGCTTAAGGCACTAGCGTAGCCAGAAAAAAGATATTAGGTGTGCACCAGCAAATACTGGGTGTGCCAAATTTATTTTCAACAGCGTCACACCTCCACTAACATTCCAAAGAATGTATCTTTCTCGAATGCAACGTTTTTAACACAAAACGTCTCCAGACGATGTGCGTTATATCAGTAATAGTCACATGTGTGACCTGTTGTAGTTTACAGCAGGTCACACATGTGACATGCTCTCAAATAAATCAACAGTTGCCTAATAGAAAGGGCACACTTCGCAATAAAAATAAATAAATAAATAAAAAAAAAGCAAAAACCTAACAGTCATTGCTGCCCAATATTGTGAAATATAACACACTCATGCTGTAGAGACGCAACTTATCCTAACCATTACACACCATTTAACCATCTGAACACAGCTGTCACGCTTGGCAGCAGAGTAAAAGACACAACCACATCACTGTTTACCTGCAGCTTTCAGTTTAAAGGGACGGTGGCTTGGTGTATTTAGTGTTTCATCAGTTCAGTATCTCCGCAAGCTGAGCAGGAGATGCTGTTCAGTCTCTCTGTGAGCATCGTGGCTCTACTGCTGGACTAATCCTGTTTACACCTGGAAACAGGTGTTCCACAGCGCAACTTGGAAAAAGCAGTGCTACCAGAGTGCGCAGTAAATGGTCCATGTTGGGAAAAACATCTTTGTCACGAGTCCAACACTTCCATGATGGACAGAAACTGATGTCGTCCGTCCAGTTTCATTTGTTGAGTTGCGCAAACAGTCAGTTCAGAGGCCTCTAAACCAAGTCTTTAATGTGTTCTCAGCGTGTAATGCGCCTAGCTGGTGAGACGTGTCAGACGCAGGCAGCAGCTTCATTATTCTACAAAAGTCAGTCTGAAAATGGTTGTTCAGTTTGACCAGCTGTCGGGAACCAGAGGTGGGTAGAGTAGCCAAAAATTGTACTCAAGTAAAAGTACAGTTACTTTAGAAAAATATTACTCAAGTACAAGTAAAAAGTAGTCATCCAAATAATTACTCAAGTAAAAGTAAAAAAAGTACTCACTGAAAAAACTACTCAAGTAGTGAGTACTTTATGAGGAACATCAGATTTATTTTAAATAACAGTAGGAAGAGCGGGATGGTTGTAACACTCTTTAACTAGTTAGAAAGGAGCTGCCGTGATGTCATCAACACAGTTTGTGCCCACTTGAAAATTGATCTCACTGGCAGTCTGGTGTCTCTGAGTGAAAAACTGTTCTGGAGCTAGAGATGTAACGATATGAACATTTCATATCACGGTTATTGTCACCAAAATGATCACGGTTATCATTTTTATCACAGTATTATAGAAATACCCCCCAGCATCTTTAAAAATATCCAAAATGGGTGTAAATGTCTACTTTGTCCTTTTTAAAGGGGAAAAAATCACCAGAGCACTGTCCATGTGGGTGCCTTAGACACCTACCACCATGTCTTCATAAATTAAACAATGCAAACTGGGACTGCTGCTGCTTTTCCAGCCAATCACAGGGAGTTTTTGAAAGTGCAGGAATCAGTCACGGTTTTAACGATAATTCGATTTTAAAACGATATTACTAGTTGTTGGAAATTTTATCACGATTAACAATTTTACTGGTAATCGTTACATCCCTACCTGGAGCCCAAAAAAAACATTTTTCAGGTATGAAACCGAACATTTTCATCACCAGTATTTTTTGAATTGTGTCTATTGTGTTGTAGATACAATTGTTTCACTTATATCAGCTCAACTAGTAGTTTCTCCAGTTTAATTTGATGTGTTGCATCAGTGCTAGCTTTGAAGCTAAACACTAAAAAAGGTTAGTTTTCTAACGGCTGCCTGGCATGGGGATGGTTGTAACAAATATAACAACTATATTTGCCACAACTGGCAAACCTAATTAGATAAATGTATTATGTCTTCGGCCATTTGCTTAGTTGATGATCATGAGTATTTTTAGTATTTCTATTTCTAGTATTTCTGCACCTAAAATACACAGTTCAACTGTTCAGTTGATTGTTAGGCTACTTGGTAAGTATCCTACTCGGCACATCTGCACCTCTCAAAAGTGTCTTGTTGGTGGTTCATGGATCTCCAAAGTGTCCAAATGACATTTTCACATTAACCTGTTTCAAGCTACAAAATATAAACACAACACAGAGCACTTCATACTTTATTATTCTTTATTTAATTCATTTTATGTCATACAAAGATTTTTCATTTTATTGCATTTATTTTTCTGGTATTAAATTTATACTCTTAATTTAGTTTATCATTAATATTTTACAGTCTCACAAGTGTACGGTTCCTTCTTTATTTTTCATTAAAATGTTTCCATACACTTATTAGTGTTTTTGTTTTTTTATCATAATAATTTGATTGTTACATCCATCCTCAAGTACTGTTACAACTCACCCGGGTGCTGGGGGAGGTTGCAGCAACACATCACTTTGTATTTGACATTAATTTAACTAATCTGTGATGGTGCAGTAGAAGTACAAGTGTGTGTCATTTATAGCAGACAAATATGGGATCACATGTACAAATGTAAGAGCTCTAGCACAGAGGACCACTGAGTAACACTTGCTCAAATACAAAGTGTTACCATCATTCCCGGTCTCCTCTAAATGTCAATAAATGATTATTATTATTATTTTAAATGATAAATTAAGATCCACCACATTCAATAAAGTACTTTTTTATAACACTGTTTCTGGCTGTCATGGTCTTTTATAACAAAACTTCTGAGACCAGAGTCCAGACCAGTCTAGTAAAGCTGGAGACACACAACTACACAATTAACTACACAATGAATTGCGCCATCAAAAAGACAAAATATGAAAAATGTGTATATGGATCAGCGCGAGCCTACGTCACAACCCGGAATTCATGTGACCGCGAAGCTGGTCCCGGTGAAAATATGCTTCGTATTTGAACGGCGTCTGATGGACTATGAGCCTCAAAAACTGCTTTTGCACTCTTTTTAATTTTTTTTCTCCGCCGGTCTGTCTTTGAAATATTATAGAAATGACGTCCAGTTATACTGAAAGTCTCACTGCCGACGCTAGAAGAAGATACGAAGCTAAACAAGTATCTGTTGGACTAAGTGATGCCCATCTTCTGCTGCTACAGCCTGGTTAGACGAACCTACCTGTACATAACAGCCTGATGATCAGTTTCCCGATCTCATGATGTATTTGGTTTCATCAGGTAAGCCCCGTGTTCAAGCCATTTATTTTTTTATAGAATATTAATTTTCCCCGGATTTTTAAGAAATGGTGGTATTTCTTTGATGTACTTCTCAGGAGTTTACTCTCATTGATAAAGCTATAAATTACCGGCAGTCTCATCTGTATGTAACTGGTTATGACTGTGCATGTTTATAACGCTGCAAATGCCTTTCTGCCGCTTTTTATGCTTTTATTCTTATGTGGGAACATTGATGGCAGTAATCTGGATGAACGTGATCGTTAACAGTCCTGAGGAGACGGAACAGCGGGCGGCGCTGTGATTCTCTACATCCACTGATTTAATGGTGTTTTCTATCATCTGTACAAAAACAACTACAGGGTTTAAAAAGTGAGACCACATTATATGCTTTTTTTATCAGTCACAAAGTGATCGGAACATATTGTTAGATGTTTCCATAGTTTCCAGCGTGAACTGTCAGCATTTATGGGCTTGATAGCAGCTAGCCACTTAGCATGTTGTTCGGGACTTTTGCTGTTGTTTTGGGAAGTGGAAAAACATATTCTCTTGTCCGTGTGATAGATATGTTTATGGCAGCCATACACAGCGGGACTTCTCGGTATTTCCAAAGTAGAATAAACGAAGATTGAAGAGTAATGAAGCAGTTAATTCAGTGGCTCCCCTATGCAACGAAGCGATGTTTTCACCTGTTACCTAACCGGATGTGACGAATTTGGCGAAAATTCCCGGATGTTCGCGGTGATCCATAGCAGCTTTCCTCCGGCATTACACGCAAACAGAAGAGAGGTGAGTGGGAGAAAGAGTGACGCTGCTGCTGAGGTCAGAGTCTGAGCTGAAATCAGAAGTGATCTGACATGAAGTTTGATGTGAAGCTACAGACGGCTGCTCATCATCACAGTGTGGCCAAAACAGGTGGAGGGGAGGAAACAGGACCTGAAAGTTGGCGCGATGTAGATGCTTTTTTTTTTCCTCTCAGGGATGGTGAGCGTGCATGCGGGTGACTGACTGCTCCTGAGGTTAATTTACGAAACATATTTGTTGATAGGCTACAGCAGCCTCCTCACAGTCCGATGTCACTGTAGATATTTATTAGCCGACATAGTTTATTACTGTAACAACACGAGCACGCGCAGCCGCGTTGCCTGCCTCCAGGAATTCCTCCTGCTGCTGAGACGCGCCTTCATCCCTGATCAGCAGAGAGGAGACTGACAACTACATGTAACGTGACATGGTGATGTTCTTAACCGCCAGAGAAAACTGAACACCGTAAAAACAAGCTGACGAAGGTTCACATTCTACCACAGATTCAGGACTGATGCAGGATTGTTTTAGCAGCAAACAGAACTCAGATTATTACAACTTTACAAAGTAGGTTGAGGTTGAGTTTTTGTACCTGAAACGTGACTTGCACAGCTGATCTTTTCTGTCGTCTGGAAGGTAAACATCGCTAAAATGTGCAGGCAGGATTATTCTGCGGCTTCGGTCTCGACTTCTGAACCACTCGCTGCTGTTTCAGTCATTCTTCGTGTAACCACCGCTACATCCCTTTTGCGTTTGTGTGCTTCCGCTTGCGGCTAAAACTCTGTTCTTTTGAAAATTGGCGCCACATTGTCATGTGACTGCCTGGCTGCACCTGATTGGTGGTACGTAGTGACATATAGCTCATAACGTGTGAGGCGGCCAACAGCAAGCTGTGTTTGTGTAGTGAGACGTTCACGTGTCTCTCTAATAAAACAGACTGTGATGTGCGCACTTATAAGACCAAAAATAAAAGTAACGACCGGAATTTATGCCGTTGTAGCGGAGTAGAAGTAGCGTTTCTCTCTCATAAATGTACTTGAGTAAAAGTAAAAAGTATATCATAATAAACTTACTCTTAAAAGTACAATTTTTGTAAAAATGTACTCAAGTAAATGTAACGGAGTAAATGTAGCGCGTTACTACCCACCTCTGTCGGGAACAGAGAACTCTGTTTCATCGTTATTAGCAGCAGTTAGCGCTCTGCAATGCTTGCTGGGTGAGTCTGACCTATAGTCAGGTCAGGAGGTTGTCAGATGTGCCAGCTGCCTCTGTGGGGGGACACACCCTGGCACTCCTGGCTACGCCATTGCCACAGATGTCTCTTTCAGCCAAGATTGTGATCTGCTTTTAAGGTGGCATTAATCAGTTTAGGTAATTTGTCACTTTACTACAGAAACAGAAACATCATCTGTACACTGTAATAAATTTCAAATTAATTTTAAACAAATTGGTAATTATTTAATTTATTTCAAAAAATGTTTAACATCAATAAACTTTTTTTTCTCGCCATCATCTTCCTGCTTCAGAGAGCTCACTCTCATCTGGACCAGTCAGGCAGCACTTTGAGGGTCATGTTCTTTGATTTTTCAAGTGCCTTTAATACAATAGGGGATTATCACGCTTCCGCGTTCCGGTTTCCGGAAGTTGAAACATCTGAAGCTTCCTCTTCCGGGCCAGGAATGGCTCAATCCAAGTCTCGATGTTGCTGCTCTGTTCCATTGTGTACATCTAATAAACAACGCCAGCCGCACCTAAGTTTTCATGGATTCCCGACTGAAAAGACACTAAGGAAGAAGTGGATGAAAGCGATTTGTCGGAGTGAAGGACCGAAATTTAAAATAAAACACGGTTGCACGTATGTCTGTAGTCGGCACTTCAATGATGCAGACTACACTACAGCTAGCGTTAGCAAGCTTGCGTTAGCTGACGTTACCAACTTTTCGCTTGTGAAAACATACAAGCGTCTGAAAACTGGGTCTGTACCCTCCTGTTTCCAGTGGAACAAGTGGGGACTGCCAGATGCTTGTGTGTTTTCAGCCGCACAAAGTTAGGCACGTCATCGAGCTGGCTAATGCTAGCCTGCCAACACGACTGTGCAGACTGCCGGCTACAAACAAACGTGTGTCGTTTTATTATAAAGTTCGGTCCTTCACCGCGGCGAATCGGTCGTTTTAATCCACTTCTTCCTTAGCATCACTTCAGTCTGGAATGAAAACTTGGCATTGGCGTTTATCCGATTTACAAAGTTTAACAGAGTAGTAGCTGACGGACTACTGTTAGCAGGTTAGCATTAGCCAGCTCGATAACGTGCCTAACTTTGTGCGGCTGAAAACACACAAGCATCTGAAAGCGTCTCCTTTCTTGGCAGTCCCGTTGTTGCACTGGAAACTGGGAGGTACAGACCCGATTTTCAGATGTTTGTGTGTTTTAAGACGCACAATGTTAAGCACGTCAGTAAACGCTAGCTGGCTAATGCTAGCGTGTTGTGAAGTGCCGGTGTTGTGCCCCACCGGCGACAAACAAACGTGTGTTTTATTATAAAGTTCGGCCCTTCACCGCGACGAATCGATCGCTTTGATCCACTTCTTCCTTAGTATCACTTCAGTCTAGAATGAAAACTTAAGTATGTTTGTAGTTTATCCGATTTAAACAGTATAACAGAGCAGGAACGGCTGTCGTTAACATGGCCCCGAAGAGGAAGTGTCCAAATACCGGGAACTTCAGGTAAGCGTGATAATCCCCTATTCAGCCTGCTTTGCTATGTGAGAAGCTCCATAACTTCCAGGTGGATCCTCCACAACCACCTGGATTTATGACTACCTAACAAACAGACCACAGTTTGAGAATGAAAGGTTGTGTGTCTGAGATGGTGATCAGCAGCACTGGAGCACCACAAGGAACTGTACTCTCACCATTCCTCTTTACACTGTACACCTCAGACTTCCAGTACAACTCTGAGTCCTGTCATCTGCAGAAATATTCTGATGACACTGACAGGGTCAGAGACAGGGAACTGTCATGAAAGGTGTAAACATGACATCATCTTAAATACCAGCAAGACTAAAGAGATGATTGTTGACTTCAGGAGGAGCAAGAATAAGCAGCATAGTCCTGTCTACATCCTGGAAGAGGAGGTGGAGAACTACATATACCTTGGAGTTCAGCTGGACAATAGACTAGACTGCAAATGCAACAGTGACTACATCTACAAGAAAGGTCAGAGCAGACTCTACTTCTTAAGGAAGCTGAGATCATTCAACGTCTGCACCAAGATGTTGCAGATCTTCTACAAGTCTGTTGTGGAAAGTGCAATTAGCTTTGCAGCATCTGCTGGGGAAGCAGCATCAGAATCAGAGACTTGGAGAAACTAAACAAGCTGATCAAGAAAGCTGGTTCTGTGCTGGGGAGAACTCTGGAGCCGCTGGAGCTGATCGTTCAAAAAGAATGCTGCACAAGCTGATGAAGATGATGAAGGATTCTTCCTCCTCTCCACAACACAGTGAAAATAAACAGAGTGTGTTCAGTGGGAGGCTGCGTCAGGTTCGCTGTAGGACGGAGAGATACAGGAATTCATTCCTGCCAGCAGCATCACCTAAAGAACAAGACTGACTGACTGACTTATTATTGTTATATTATTGTTATATTATCATTTCATATAAATGTTATATTGTTAAAAAAAAAAAAGAGTGAGCTTTTTACAATGCTGAATTTCCCTTCTGGGATGAATCAAGTATTTTTCATTTCATTTTCAGCAGGAGGAGCTGCAATTGCATAATATGGCATTTAACAGACAAAACACCCCCCTAGCGGGAAATAAATGCCATTTAAAGAGAAGTATTTAAAGCATTTAGAATACAGTACTAGAGTTAAGCAATGTAACGGAATATGTTACAAAACACATTTTTAAATGGGTATTCAGTATTCTGTAACTAAATACTTTTAGGAAGTATTGCCCCCAACACTGTTTGTAGGGATGTGGTGGCCATAAATAAACATGATCAGGGTTTCACAGCAAAACCTTAAGTTTAAATTATTACAAGAAGTTTGAAGTCAGTTAAGAACCACACTGACCTTCAGAAGCAGCAGTGACCATAACATACACACAAGTACATCATCACCATTTAATAAAGTAAGCACAGTAATTATTTATCAATGTTACTTTAGTTAATGTTGTTTACTGTTTTCTGATACGTTGTATACAAATACTAATATCGCAGTGATACAAGATAATACACCTGTCACCTGTACATAGTATGTTTCCTCTTTATTCAGATGGACTAGATTACATCTGTGATAGATGTTTAGAGCATGCAGCTGCATCAAAAGGGTTTTCATATTCAACATTAAAGTGTTCGGGTTTTTGGCAAGCCTGAAAATTTTTTCATTTCTGCTGCATTTATTTTTCCCCAGTGAAACATTTACTGATGCTGTATTCACATCTAACACAAATCTCTCTTTACTATAACTCCTAAAGTATAAAACAGCCCTTGAGGTTGTAGATACTCATTTCATTACTGGGTGAACAATTTTTAAGCAGATGTTTTTTTTTGTTGTTGTTTTTTTTTTAAAGGCACAGGGTTGAAATGGTTTCTTTTATAAAAAGGTCTCAAGGATTTTAAATGGATATTATGGTATGTGTCTGACACTGCAGATCCTTGCTGTGAATGTTGGTTCCCTGGATATTTTAAAAACTGATCTTTTACCGTGACTATAATGACACTCTTGTTGACTTCATTAAATGTTAGATGTGAAATTCTGGTCATTTTTGGTGATTTACAGGTTTTCAAATTAAAAAAAAGAAAAAAGAAAACCAGTTGTAACAGTGCTTCACTTCCCCATTAAACTCAACAATGCTGTATTTTAATGGATTTTTCTTTAATGTAACCAGAACAGAAATGCAGATATATAAATATGAGGGCAAAAATAGTTGAGAGGAAAGTAAAGCTCACGGTCATGTATGCACAACACATCCAGTTTGGATCGTCTCATCAAAATGATGTTTTAATGTTGCATGTCGCTGTTTCCATTTTTTATTACCATAAACAACTGACTCTGTTCCCGGTGAGGAAATAATCCATGCCTGCATGAGATAATTGCTCCACATGGCTGTAGGAGTACAGATGAAAAACAGCTTGTTTACACCTCTGAATACCTCCCTGAAGACGTCTGAGGAGCTGCTGCTTCATCCATCAGAAAAACACGCCCTGATTGGCGGGGGGGGGGGGGGGGGGGGGGGGGGGGGGGGGGGGTAGATGAAAGTCACCCAGGACAGAGAGAATCACCTGAAAAGCAGACTTAATCCAGCTCCATCTCCTAATTAATCACAGATGTTCACACATCACCTCCGGCTGTATAGAGGAGGGCCGATTCAAAAAAAAAATCGATGCATCACGATGTTACAATGGAGCTTTATGCACATTCCAGTACTTCCTAAACAAGAAAGAATATGGGGTCGTTTTCCCCGTCATTCCTTTTCTTCTCTCTTTATTAAGCGGAGGAGAGGGAGTGGGGGGGAGAAATTAATACTGCACCTTTATTTCCTGTCTTTCATGATTGGATGAACTGATTAATCCAGGTGATTCTGACCATTTGCTGAGATCAGACACACCTGGATTAATCAGTTCATCCAATTATGAAAGACAGGAAATAAAGGTGCAGTACAAAGTTCAGGAAGTACTGGAATGTGCATAAAGCCCATTGTTTAATCAATTTTGATTCATAAATGTCCAAAAATCTTTTTTTTTTCCATTAATAATTAAATGACTGAAATACAGCTGCAAAGTGTGGCAGTGACGTAGAAGTTGTGCGTGCCATCCGGACACTTCTCTATCTGCACGTGGACCCGTGAAGCGTCATCACCATGTCAGTCATGTTCCATTTCAACGTTTGTTTCTCAGCAAGTACGTTAAAAATCCCCGGATGAGAACTTCCTCCACCCATTTTACCGAGCATGCTTAAGAGGAGACTCGTCTGTACTCGGCCAGATAGAAATCCCAGCATGCACCTGCACATGCGCAGCATTTGGCAGCCTCCACCTCCATGTGGTACAGGGCAGCCACAACAGCCCCACCTGAGCGATCATTTCTGTCCTTTGCTGTTGTTCTGCAGCTCTTTCTCCTGCTTTCCTTTCACAAGTGTTTTTGATCACATAATCATGACCTGATTGCCTGTTTGCATTAATGTGCTTACATGTTGGAAGTAAATATAATTTACACGTTGAAAACGAAAAACATCCACTCAGTATAATTGTTCCGCAGCGGTTGTTTTCATTGTTTTTGTTTATTTCAGCATAATTGGCTCTATGCACAGCTCCACTACTTCCTGAACTCAAAGGGGAAGTTCGTTTTTTTTCAATCTGGACCTATTTTCTAGCATGAAATATGTTCATTTACTCACCCAGACAGTTCTGGTGCAACTTGAATTCCTTCAGGAGATATTTAGATCCACTCCAGATCAGCGTATGTCCAATATAATGGAAGTGATGGGGCAACTGCGTGTAGCCTCTAAATAAGGCATTATCCGCCACAAACTCCTTCATTTCACCAATGTTTTGTCAGGAAACATTAGTCGGACCCCCCTGTAAACTCAAAGTGGCTTTATTGTGGTGATTTGTCCTTATTTACAGACATTTACTTGTTATGGTGTCGCATAACAGTGGCGTCATCAAAGTTGCCGCAGTAAAAATGTCTGTACAGTAAAAACAATTGTACTTTTTGTGATTTGGACAATAAAATGCAGGAACACTATCCTCTGAATGTACTTGTATCAGAGTATTTTGGGATACATTCTATAACAGGATATCTGAAAAGGACTATCTGGGATATACTGACATCAAATTTGGATTTTTAATGCAAAACAAGAAATAGGAAATGACTTACAACACCTTAATTATTATGGAAACATATTTGGTAGATTCATAGATGTAGATTCATTAAAAATGACCAACTGTTTTTGGTTTTCAACAATGAGTTGATGAATTATAAAAAAAAAATTTATGACAGGCGCTGCAGCCACCAGCCAAGCCAGTACGGGAGCACGCACAAACTGATGCTATAACGTTGTTTACTATAAAATGATAAATTCTTTTTCTTCATAGTTCCACTTTTTAGTGTCTTTCAGTTGATCTGGATCGTTTGCTGACAGCAGAAGAATCCATAACTATCCCTTACAGTGTTTGAATTTACCGCGACCGTCTCCTTCCTGTATCAAAACTGTCGGGGACGCGGATGCAGCGTCATTTGACATTACATCCGCAGGAAATTCGGCCATCGAATCGCAGCGCATTATGCAGCACACAACCTGTTCAAGGCAATGGAGAGAGACGTGGGTGGGCTCATACTTTTTGGTTTTTAACATTTCATCACCCATTAGCATTACAAAACGGACATGCATGTTTATTCCTTCACAACACCTATTAGTATGGGTGTGGGGTGTGTGTGTATGTATAAATTATATACATATATATATATATATATACATAGTATATACATATGTATATGTATATATTTATATACATATATATGTGTGTGTGTGTGCGTGCGTGTGTGGGGGTGTATGTAAGTTGGTAATGGAAATTGTCTATTATGAACAGGAATGTTTATTGATGAAGTGAGATTTATTAATCTCAAGGTCAGATAGAATTGCTGATTTTGGGAGAATTTCATGGACTAGTGAAGCATGCTGTATTATTTATTTCTTTGTTTTATTTTATTTTACTTTCTATTTTATGCATATTTCTGGTTTTCTGAAGTGTAATTTTCTTTTATGTTTTTTTTTTTTTTTTTTTTTTTTTATGAATGTTTGTATGGATGCCAGGAAGAATAGCAAAAGCATCTTGCTGTAGCTAATGGGGATCCAATACAAAATACAATTCCTGTCTCTAGTCTCTGTAAATATAGTTGTTTAAAAAAGTAGAAGGTAGAACTGTTACATCCATTATTGGAATTTAATAAAATGAACATGCCGTTTTTTGTAAAATCATAATAAGTTGTGATTATCGCAGGGTGAAGGGGCCCCCTTTCAAGTCCAGCCTGGGACCCGGGAGACCTTTGAGCCGCCTCTGCTCGCGGAGCGGCGTCCTCTCTGTGCTCCAACGTCCGGGTACGGCAACGGCTCTTCTCCTGCAGGAGCCTCGCACATACGACGTACGTAGTCTGCGTAGCGTACGTACGTAATCTGCGTAGCGTACGTACGTGGCGCAGGAGGAAATAGGAAGAGTCAACACTGATGAAAAGAGGATTTTTAGCTGCGCTGCTGACAGACAGCTGCAGCTGGAAAACAGGGACGGAGGAGAAACGCTGACACCTCCGGTCAGTTCCGCTGGTTCCCCTCCGGATGCACGAGCCCGTCCACATCAGAGCAGCAGGTGAGCTGCGTCATGTCTCTGCTTACTTCCGGGGTTTTCACCACCGCCGCGGCGACGCTTTCCTTCCCAGACCCGAACCGAGCCGAGATTTACGGCTGAATACAGGAACCCGAACACAGCGGACGGCTGTGTGCGCGCGCGCCCGGACGTTTCCTCATTAATGTGGTTGCGTCTGAAAAATGTGCACACGTCAGTGCGCATGCGCGTGTCCAGATTAGTTTTCCATAATTCCTGCTTCTGGATGCTCAGCTTTGTTTTCTAAAGACTTTATCAACGTCATCCTGGTGGTTTTTGGTCTCATGTACTTCTGGAGAATAATTTCACTGTAATTTGCTAAATTTATTTATTTTTCTCCAGATTAAAACAGCAATGCCTGAAAAGCATGTCCCTCAAAGAAGATAATGAAAGAACAAAGAGGTAACCAGCTTGTCTGTACTGGTTATGCTGGTTGGAAATACATTCATACAGATGACATGCAGCGGTGCTGCACTGATCACTGTTCTGACTTTCTTCCTTCAGCCCTCATCACACGGATCTTTACATCAACATCCCACAAACATGTCTGCCCATCGTGTACCACCCAGACTACAACATCACATTCATGGGCCTGGAGAAGCTCCATCCATTTGATGCAGGGAAGTGGGGGAAAGTCATACGCTTCCTGAAAGGTAAGAAAGTTGGATGATGTCATGAAAGTTGATATTCGTTAAAATCTGTAGAATAATTCAATCTAGCTTTATTTGTATAGAGTCAGTTCACAACAGCCTAGCTCAGGAAACCAGCTTAAACCAACTAAACGTTCATTCAAACCTCCATCCTGAGCGGCACAGAGCGGTGGGAAACAGTGGGAAGGAAAAACTCTGCCTGGACCAGCTGGGTGGAAAGAAAAGAGAACAGCTTGACTTGCTGAGACAGGAAAAATGCTGTTACTGTCACAAATTTATGATACATAGAAAAAAGGCAGACAGATGAGAGGGAAAGGAAGAGCCCAGTGCATCATGGGATGTCCCTCAGCTGTCTAAGCCTAGCATGACTAGGGGATGGCTAACCATCCCAACTATAGCATTTATCAGAAAGGAATCTCAATCTAAAGTTTATTTATATAGCACATTTATAAATGACAATAGTCACCAAAGTGCTGAACAAGTTTGAATTAACACAAAATAAAAACAAAGAATAAAAGCAACAAAAATAAGAATTAAAAAGATTAAAATAGAGATAATAAAAATAAAAACAATAGATGAAACAAAACACCATAAGCTCGATTTAAGATCCAAAGGCCAGTCTAAAGAAATGCGTTTTGAGGAGAGTTTTAAACTGACAGAGCAGAACAGACTGTTCCAGAGTTTAGACACATATTTAGAGATGGGGACTTCCAAAAGCAGCTGAGACGAAGAATGCAAGGCACTTGGAGGGGGGGGGGGCAACCCATTTAGACTTTCAAACACGAATGATAACATTTTGAATTGGATGCAAAAAAACACAGGGAGCCAGTGGAGGTCAGCAAGGACAGGAGTGATATGCTCCCAGTGCTTTCTCCCTGACAGCAACTAGGCAGCAGCATTTTGTGCTAGTTGAAGTTTATGAATCAATGATTTGCTCAATCCAAAGTATAGCGAGTTACAATAGTCAAGCCGAGACATAACCAACGACTGGATCACCTTTTTAAAGTCATTTCTCGGTAGGTAAGGCTTGACTTCCCCCAGAATCTTTAGGTTAAAAAAAAATTCTTAACTACTGCAAAGGAAGGTTTTAATCCTGATCTTGAAGGTAGAGAGGGTGTCTGTCCCCCAACCCAAACTGGTGGTTGGTTCCATAACGGGGGCTGATAGCCAAAGACTCTGCTCCCATTCTGCTTTAGAGACTCTTGGAACCACAAGTAGACCTGCAGTTTAGAGTAAAAAGGAAATGATACAACAGTACCGGAGAGTAATGAGTGTACTATAATCATACAGTTAACCGTGGAAACCTGAGTGAAGTTATCTTAGGAATGAGTATAGTGATGTGTGATGAGGAACTGTTCTACAGTAGAAGGTAAAAGTGAAGCTGAGCAGTTTTCCAGGTGTTTTAATAGAGGTGGTACACAGGTAAATATCTCAGGAAGCCATCAGACAATGATGATGATGATGATGATAATGATGACATCTCTATTAGGGCGCATTCACAAAGCTTTTTGATTCGAATCAGAGTCCGTTTGCTTGGGAAGGCCGCTTCATGTGGGGGAGTTGTGAATGTACAAACGAACCTGATCCGGAACAAACAAGCGGACTCAGTCCGCCTACAAACGCAGGTCTCGGTCCACTTCAAGTGGACTAAATACTGGAAGAGGACTACAAATTTCTGCTTCCTGCATTTGGTTTAGCATGGCATCGTGGGTAAAATGTTGGGCATTGTGGGTAAATGCTCCTCCAACAAACAC